>CM035416.1:95865151-96150151 GCA_020310875.1 Ceratopteris richardii
TTGTGTCTACAGCCTAAATGAGTCTCTTTATACTATGACTAAGGTTTCTTTTTTAATTTATGGTGTGGAGGGGGGCCTAAAGAAAGGCCCCCCTCCAACAGAAAACCAAAGGCAGAAACCTCGACTACACGACTTCATTATCAAAACTATGACTAAGGTGAGGCTGTCCTAACCAAACTGTTTGGTAATAAGAACAAGCAATAAGAAGCTATCCTTACCAAACTGTTAGTAACAGAGCCACTTCTACATTCACAGAAAAACCAAGTTGACATAATCTCATTGTTTCCCCACAAGTATTACATTGAAAAAAGGGGCTGTCCCCCATGAAGTGAGGAAGCTATCTGGGCAAAGTTGGCCACTCTTCAAGTGAAAGAGTGGACCAACCCAACAGGTCAGCTTTACACACGCAAGCATCCACTCAAAACTGAACAATTACCCTCCGACAAGGGAGTCTCCAAAAAGGTTTATTAGAATTAAATGGAATATACATCTCTTTCTACCTGGGTGAGCTCAGTCCCTTGGCCCCCTCAAGTTCAGGAGTTGCACACTGCAAGCATCCATTTTCACAGGACTTTCGGCACACTTTGGGCCATACACTCAAAATAATATGATACTGAAAGTAAATTCTGTATGCAATCAGCATGAACGCTTACCTGCCAACAAGAGAAACCCATGAAAGGTTCTTGGAATTAAATGGAACATAAATCATCACTTCTGTGTTTCCAATGGTAGCAGAAAGGTATATTTTCACATGTCAAACCTGTGCACAATCTCCAATGCAATGGATTAAAAAATGTTTCTGGACTTGAAAAAGACAGATCATTTGTGAGTTTGACTTGAAGTTGAACTTACTGAATATGGGATTTTTTCTTGATGGGAGAATGTCCTACTTGTCATGAATCACTTGAAATAAATCCTAACAGTACATACAAAAATGAGGAATTGATTGTGAACCCAAAGTGCATGGCATTTCAGTAGAGTGGTTTTTCTGTGAAAGTCTTTACACTAGTTCATGCCCGTAGGGGGCCCCCAAAAGACTTTGCATTTTTGCTATTAAGATCAAGTAAAACACAAATATTGAGTAAAATTCAAAAACTGTAGAAGAATGTTGATATGAATTTGGCCAACAGATATTTGGAATTTTTTTATGAATTTTAATACTGAGGATCAACTGAAAGTAAGAGGAATTAATAGTTTTCTCTGTAAAAGATATAACTCTGCCAATAAATATCAGCTTCCATGTCCAGTATTGGAAGTGATGTTCACAGTAGAACTCTGTGAAAGATAGTATTATCATTTCATATTAACTTTCACGCCGACTACATGATGCACTGTTAACATCTGAGTCCAAGATATTGATTGATATAAATATACAAGAATTAAACTTTGGATAAACCTAAAGCCACACACATTATGAAGAGTTAAGTTGCTAAATAGAACAAGTATGCATGAAAACACAACTCAACAACACTCAATCGAAACTGACTACATGCACAAACAAACAGGAGTAAGACAATTTTTTAAATACCATCAGGTTGCTTGACACTCACCTTGATTGGAAGTACACTATTGACACCAGCATATTATACTAGAGCATTCCTAAACTACTATGTAATAAATACCAGAAAAGCTCCTTGCAAGGGTAGAGGCTGCTTGAAAATCAGTAGAGCCAAACATATATTTCCTAAATTCTATATCAGAGGAATAACAAATTACTTTGAGTCACAAAAAGTTCAAATTGCTTCCTCATAATGGTTACCATGACATGACATATGTACCATTTGTCTCTTATATGGTGAGTCTTGAGTTTGTGGCATAAGGAGAGTTTTCACCAACAAATACACATACAACCTAACTACCAGAATCACAACCTATTTAACCATATAGGTAAAGCCCAGAGAATCACATCCTATCAGCTTCACAGGTAAACCGATTATTCAACGAGCTTATATCGGGCTATCATGGCCTGAAAACATGTCATGACATCATGGGCTGAAAACATGTCAGAGCATCGTGGCCTGAAACCCTATCAGGGCATAAGTCACCTATGATAAGACAACAAAGATCTTATGATGAAAAGCTATCTAAAAAATGGAGTAATAAGAAACTCTAGAAGACAGTATAGAAGTAAAGATCGTAAAACAATAAAATTCACATCAGTCAACATGATAAATTTGTGACCTGAAATACAAAAATAAAAGACCCTAAAGCAAAAACCTAATACCTACAATATTGACAACATGGTTAATAAGAAAAATAGTAAAGCCAGAACATAGAAGAGCTTGATCAAAGAATTTAATGCACATGCACAAACAAGATGATTCTTCAGAATTAGCTCACAAAAGGAACTTGGCAACCATCCTCACAATCCCATGAAGCCCTTGTCATCACAGCTGGGGTTTTAACCTGAGGAATATATGAACAACAAAAAGAGGTGGACATTATCTTCCTTTATGCTGAACAAATTTCACCGGCACATGTAAATGCATAGTTTCCATAAACCACATGTATAGTTAAGTTGAAACCTTCCTTTTCAACATACTTTGAGAAGCATTCTACAATTACAGCAAGAATTCAAAGAGCAGAATCAAGAGAAAGTCATTTTGATGCAGCAACCATAAATGTTTTTTCATATGGGTGACCTTGTGTAAGTTCAAGGAATCAGGCAAGGGTGATGGCATGAGCATGCAATAAGCATGCTCATGTTCATCATGCCACAATCAATCATTCGAGTCTTTCAATTAGTCTATCCTAATTTGCATCACTGACTTATGCACACATACACAGGTCCCACACCTTCATCCACATTATAAGTGATGAAGTACTTGCCCAGCATCTTACAGTCTAGATATACTCCTGAAGAGTCAAACTTCTTGTGCTTGCAAAAATGGCAAAACCTTTGCATTTAGACCAGCTCAAATCTCTGACATGCTGAATTCAAATGGCAGAGCATTAGCTAACTTGTTAAAAGACGTAGAAGCAAAAAGAAGCTCCCACGAATGATTCATTAAGGCAATCACAAGAAACCCTTGGTCTATCCTCTTCTGAATCAGCCTAAGAACAAGGAGGCCTCGTTCTCATTATAACATCCTCAGAGCATTAATTAGGTCAAGCTCGTCACTGGGATGATCAGAAAACTTATATTCGACATGTTGAAGTCTGCAGGCTTCTCCAAGGTAATTAATATATAGGTACTAGAGCCTAGGTCTTAAGAATCATGCATCCAGCAAAACTTCAATAAGACAGAAAAGAATTAGCTTCTCACACATGTCAAATCCTCAGATTTCTGAAGGCCTGACAAGGATCAGTATCATTTTCTAAATGTGCTGGAGATCTTTGTGATGGATGTCTCCAGCCAGAAGTATCAGCACCACGTGGAGGAGCAGAACAAACAGGTATCATTTGTCGAACTTTGACAGTAGGAGCTGCAGTGCGGGGTGGTCGAAATCCCAATGAGTTAGCAACAGCAGCAGCAGCAGAAGCTGTATTGGAAGGCATATGTGCTCCCCACCACTGAGCAGACTTGGACCACAGTGATGAGAAAGGAGATGCAAATGATGACACTACAGAAGAACCATCATTGTGGGCACCCTTCTCACTTCCTAAAGCCTTCATATACATATGCTCTTGATGCTGGCTAATATCATTGTCCATAGCAGGACTTGGAGGCTCTTTGCTTTGCCATGCATCCTGGTAACCATAGTTGTATGAATATTCTGGGTTAAGGGTATGGTCCCTTGCCTTCTCTGAACTTTGCTGCTGTGAATTTCCACTTTCAAACCATCCTTCTGTATACATACGCCCCCTTTCGACATCTAAACGCTGATTGTGCAAATGTCCTCTCATCCATCCTTCTGCTTGATTGCTGCATTTAGGATCCCCAACAACTCCATCTCGCATCCACCTATCAGCATGCCTAAAAGAAAAATCAAGAGACATTTCTTTACCATGCCCACTATTCCCTTGCTGGCTGTCAGCACAGTGCCAATCATCTTCGTTTCTAACATGAATCTCTTCTGATGATGAAAAAGGATGTAATTTGGAACCAAATCTCTCGCTTTGAGATTGCAAAGTTGTACGATTCAAAGAATGTCCTTGTGGATGAAGTATAGCTGCAGAAGATAGGTTTTGTCGATGAGCCACAGAGGGTGTGGTCTGATCTGCGTGGAACAAATCATCATCTTCTTCTCTTTGCTGCAGCTCCTCAAGAAGTGATGGCCGCTTAAGGTCAAACCGCTCACTAAGGGATTGATAGGGAAGGCCTCTTATCTGCTGCTGCTGATGATGAAGGATAACTGTGCCAAGCATACTTCCACCAGCACTGGCCCTACTTGCAGTCATGGCCTCCCTGGCAAGAACAGGAGATTCCATTCCAGATAAAGAATGACGCCTTTGGTGACGCCTACCTTGCCTGCGGTAAGACCCAGTACTTGCTGGAGCATGGTGTAAAGTACCTTCTCTATGGCCGACAATCACTGAGTCAACTCTAGCCTCTGCAACAGATTGTGAGGTGCTACCCAGATGTTGTTTACCATTAACAAGCCATAGCCCTGATTCCTGATTTAACTGAGTCGATGCACTTGTTGGCAGCTGATTCAAAATTCGAGGGCTATTCTTCCTATCAGAATTAGCAGATTCCAATGTGTGAGTTAACGATCCACAATGGTGAAACTGTCTATTCTTATCCCGAACATTGACAGGAGGCCTTGATTGGCCCTTTATTAGATTGTGAGATGATGAAGCCTGGTAAGGAAGCCTTCCATCTGATGCATTTAACTCTTTAGCACCTGGTGCCTCGCGATTGTCAGCCAATCCAGGCTTCTCCAGCAACAATGGGGAATGAGGAAAGGTAGATGCTGCAAAATCCAAACATGTACTGCACTATTAATAAGTTTAAACAAAAACGCTAAACAAGCTCTGTAGGACTCTGATATACTCTGTATTTATATCAAACAGTTCAAATGAGACAATTTCATAATATTTCAAAATACCATATCAGATTTACTAGTAAAACACTTCAATTGAAGATTTTACAACCCTGGAAGTGATTCCATACAGTGAGATGCAAACTCCATCGGAGCTTAGATGCATCCACTGAGATAGCTTAAAATGTATATGATGAAAGATACGAAGCATAAACATATCTTGAAATATATTCATTGAACTACCCTGATAAACTAAATTAAGCCTTATGAAATAGAGGTGCATGGCACATGACATGAAATAACTTGTGGCTGACTATATCAATCCTAAAGTAGAACAAATCTGTGACACCATAACAAATATTGGCAGCCATGGTCATTAATCATTGTTATTGCTGATGAAATACACTCAGTAAACTAGGAGGAATGAGATTTAGAACTCACATTGATTGAGTGCAGACCACGCTGCTGTCGCTGCATTCTTCTCAGCCTGTTTTTTTGTCTTGGCAGGCTCACCCTTAAAATGCCGACCACCAATTTCAACTACACACTTGAATAGAGGCAAATGCTTAGGACCCGTCCTAATAGTCGTGTAAACAGGAAGGGGAAGACCATTCCTCTGCGCTGTTTCCTGAAGCAAGTTCTTGCAGACTCCTGTCTCATCCTAAAAACAAGTAGAAGTAGGAAATCAGAACCCTCAAAGATCACAAAAGATGCTTGCAAGAAAAACAAAATCCAACATGTGACTGCAAACGCTAAGAAGTTCAAAACATTGGCAACCTAGCACTTAAACTCACACAGAACCCTAATCATGGACTGACATGATGCGCAGTGATTTCCATTGAATCGGATAGTTTGCAAGTATGTTCACATTTTTCTCGCATAGATATACCATTAGAGGATGGAAAAGCTTTACAGCTTTCCGTTAAGAAACTGTTGTTTCCAAAACTGCATCCAGAAGAGGAAATCCTAGCGCAAAACGAAGACCCCAAATGCACATTTGCGAGTAAAGATAAATTGCGCAAGGAAACAGGAAACAGAAGAGGGACCACTGAAAAGCAGTAGACTTACCAAGATTCGAGCAGCAAGGGACTGTGTGGGTCCTCGCTGAGAGAGTGTGGTTATGGCAACCTCAGCAGCTGCATGTTCTGCTTGTCGTAGCGTAGAGTAGAAACCAGGACTTTCAAAAACTTCACCATTGAAGCTCACAGTTGCCTTGAACCTCGGCGCATGATCAGGACCTTCTCGTATGCATGTGTAACAAGGCAAATTGAAGCAGCTCCTCTGCGCCAACTCCTGCAGCTGGTTTTTATACATAACTGCAAACATGCAGAAGTTCAGATTAAATATACAGGAGAATGAGATCACTGCATTCCAAATTACAGAAGCTCTTATAAAAGAAACACGCCCAAGTACTCTAATCTTAGTCTCCTTCCACAGTTTCAGTAACATAGAAGGCTGAAATACAGAGATAGCCAATATACAGGAAAATGATGGCCAGTCTCGTAAATCCAAACAGCAGGTACGGAAGCTACCAAGTAGAAGCCGAGAAAAGAGGCACGGTCGTGGGAGCGAAAAGGAAACCAGAAAACGAGAGAGAAAAAGGGGAAGTAGATCACCTGCAGACCCCTGCAGGGAGATATACCAACGAAGCTTAGAAATCCTTTAATTTACAACATCGTGCAGCGGAAGACCAAAGACGAACAGCGCAGGCACGAAAATGACGACGCGCAAAGACCAGATGAGTGAACTAAGGAAGGCGATTAATGAACTATGTTCTGCAGATGTGCAACTGATCAGTTGTGCAAAGTCCTCTACAAGCGTCTGCATATGGCAGGAAGAGAAAGGGGGTGGGACAGGAGCGGGGAAGGGGAGAGCTCTACTCCTGCTGGAGTCTGGGCTGCGATGCCGACGATGTCACCCAGTCACGAACAAGGAGACAAACCAAGGCAGGGCCAACTTCCAAGTCCGGAGGGCTCCGCTGGTCTACCGTGATGTGTATGAGAGAACACTTGTGACTGTGTGCTCTCTGTTGAGGCAGACAGAAGGGAGGAGGTCAGCGCCTCAAGACTAGCCGTATCTCCTAAATGTGGAAGCGACCTTCAAGTCTAGCGTCACTTCCTAAATGCGAGGAAATGGTTTAACGCGATCGACCTGACCCATCCCATTCGCAGAAAATGCCTCGCACTGTGAGAGAGAGAGAGAGAGACTGATAGAGAGAAGCCCACGCAGAGAGCGATTCAAAGAGGGTGCAAAGAAGGTGCAAAGAGGGCCTCGCAGAGTCGCAGAGGCTCGCCGCTCATGGCTGAGAATGGTGAGATAGAGAGAGAGGAGAGGGAAAGAGAGAGAAGACCCACTGACTGCGAATGCTAACAATTTATTGTGCCTTCAAGAGAGGCTTGATGAGCGTACATGCACATAATTTCCGTCGTGGCAACTGTTGTTTGTTTGTTTTGCGAGGAGGCGCTCGCCTCAATAATAAGTTATCGAAGTTAACAAAGGCATCAAACGCTACTACCAACCCTCTTCCCAATTTAGGTGTCTCACTTTATTGACCTTTGGACCTTGCAATGCATGCATGCCCTTTCCCACCTCCATCCTTTTGCCCCTCTGGCATCTTCTCCCGAGCTCCCACCATGTGAGATTTTTTTTTTTTTTTTTTTTTTTTTTTTTTTTTTTTGGTTTTCTCTCCTCTTCTTGGGTCATATATAGGCCATGGCCAAACAACTTTGAGCAAAAAAAAAAAAGCAATGTCGAGGGGTTGTGGTCCAAGTGGTTTATGTCTCGAGTTCAATTCTTACATAGGCTCTACATGTCCAATGGAATCGATATGTTGAGGACTGGCCACCCTTGCATAAGTGGTTTATATCACTAATGGTTCAGACTATTTCTCGAGTTCAATTCTTACATAGGCTCTACATGTCCAATGGAATCCATATGTTGAGGATTGGCCACCCCTTCATAGTGGGTACTTTCCAAATTTCTTGTATTCTCTAGAAAAAATAAAAATAAAAATAAAAATAAAAAATAAAAAAGCAATCCAAACTTCATTCTTCAAGGTTCAAGGTGAGGCTTGCTCGAGTGCTTCACACATGGACAATAGGTGGCCAAAACAAAGGACATTTACTACATAGTACTCTAAGTGATCATTTACACTTTTAAGGAGTTTTTGTCATTTACTCTCTTTGAATGGTTCTTTTTTTCCCTCAAATAGTGACAATATTCTTCTCTTCTGAAAGAAATGGACCATCTCAGAGTGAAACATTTTCCTAAAAGATGACATGAGGGATGCCCATGATGTAAATGTTTATCACAATATAGTTCATCTTTAAGTAAAAAGCTTTATGGGATATGAAAAGAGTGGATTAGTCAAGATATTGACTAGAATATAATACTTGACTATGAAGACTCATGCTTACCGCATGTTATATGATTAGAGGTGTGAACCTCTTCTTCATTGGCTAACACATGGTTGCCATGTGGCAATTATGTGAAACACCCAAATGGGTGTGTTGCATGGAGAAACTGTGAGATTATTAAGGGTAGTCATGCAGTGGGGAGGATGAACCGTGTTAGCATCTCTTTTGTTATTCTTGGCAATTGAGAAGTTGTTCAGGTCACATTTCTCTCCAAAAGAAGGGAGAGTCTTTGAGGAATTATTACACACTGGTGTCGAATCCATTCGGGACTTGGTAGACATGCGAAACCAAGGGCCAAGTTGTCGATGGGCACCCCAAAGATCACTCAACAGGCGAACGTGAGAGAGACAAGACCAGGGCTCCCGACGGGTGTCCATCAAGGAGACCACCTGCATCTCCCTCCCTTGGTAGAAGTGGTGAACTTTTCAAGCACCTTTTATATGCTCCCTTGAGTCGAAAAAACACCCTATGTGGGATAACCTCATCACACGCGAGATACTATGAGGATTTTGTGGAAGCTTCAAAGAAAGGTATTTAGAAAATTGATTTTCCCCTTTTTCAAGGACAAGCTGGAGGATATTTTCTTCAAGAAATGGACAAGTAATTGTGCATATTTTCTCTCTATAGTACATACTTTCAAGATCCATTAACATGAATTTTCTGGAATTTTGAGATGTAATAAAGTAAGTCTATGATCCAAGGGTCTAGCCGGTTCAGACAGATGTGAAATCGGAGAGTGTTTGGTCATCCGTGTATATGACCAAAGATCTAGAGTTTAGACTTACTAGGAGGTCTTGAGCTCTTGTGAACAAGTGATCCACTTAGCTTAGTGGTTAAGTCTCATGGATGTGAAGGAGGAGGTCTTGGGTTCAACCCCCATGGGGAGCATGGGGAGAGTGTTTTGCCCAAGGAGCTCTAGAGCCCTCTAGAAGCATCCACTTGAGTTAACTTGAGTTGACTGGGACACTTGGCGCACATGCAGTTACATGGCCGACACATGGTTGGCTAGTATCCACCTGCCCAAGAAGGCAATCCCCTGGAGAGAGCTATATACAGAGGCATTTGGTTGGGAGGAGAGTCATCTCTCTAGCTTGTGGTGGTCATTATAGTCATTCTCTTGCATTGGTATCAGAGCTTAGGCAAGCTTTCATGGTGATCTTCTTAGCTCATCATCTTCCTCATATTCGAAAATATAGATTAGCTTTTCTTTTGAAATTTCGCGTATGGATAACTTCCTCCCTGAGTGCGCGTTTCACGTATGAATGGCTTTCTGCTCCCGAGCATGCGTAGGAATAGCTTTTCCTTGTGACGGTTGGTCTATTATAGACCAAAAGTATTCATGCTAATCGAGGAGATATAGGGGCTTCCGTAGAGTAATGCTGTTGTAGCCATTACACCACGCCATTTAGATGTACGATAACAGTGCAATTGTAACACTACTTCATGCGCGTGGATTGAGAGGATTCGACGTAGAACCTTCCCGAGTTAGATCTAGTGGGCGTCCGCTAGAGAGCAAGTTGCAAAAGGTTTGTTTTCACAATGATCGGACAGCAGGTTTGAACTCATGACCTAGTAGTTGAAGGTATTCTCCCTTATCCAAAGGAGCAACACTCTCTGATGACAGCTCTGTGTTGCATGAGTAAGATAATCCATTGCGTTGGGCTCTTCACCAAGCTCAAAAACCAAAATCAATCAGCAGCGAACGGGTCTTGAACCCCTGTTGTAATAAAGTAAGTCTATGATCTAGGGTTTCAGACGGTTCAGACGGATCTGAAATCAGATAGCGTTTGGTCATCCATGTGTATGACCAAAGATCTCGAGTTTAGACTTACTAGGAGGTCTTGTGCTCTTGTGAACAAGTGATCCACTTAGCTTAGTGGTTAAGTCTCAAGGATGTGAAGGAGGAGGTCTTGGGTTCAATCCCCATGGGGAACATGCAGAGAGTATTTTGCCCAAAGAGATCTAGAGCCTTCTAGAAGCATCCACTTTAGTTAACTCGAGTTAATTGGGACACTTGGCGCACATGCAGTTACATGGTTGGTTAGTATCCACCTGGCCAAGAAGACAGTCCCTTGGAGAGAGCTATATATAGAGGCATTTGGTTGGGAGGAGAGTCATCTCTCTAGCATCTGGTGGTCGTAATCCTTGTTATCTTGCACCTTCATCCAGAAAGGCACTCATACGCTTTATCCACCGCAGAAGTTTCGCTTATGGTAAATACCAGATGTAATTACTATCGTTGCAGACTATGTAGATGACGAAGAAGAAGGATACTTTAATCAACGCAGACAAAAGGAATAGTTCGACCTCTGAAGTGCGCAAATGGTGCTTGAACTGTGGACCTATGCATTCGAGGGTGCTGAGCTAGACCGAGAGATTAATTACAAATCATGATAACGAAATTGCATATGGTCCCAGTTCCTCTCAGAGCAACACCTTCAACAATTCTAAATTGAAGCGTGAACGAGTTTCCTTTGGACTATTTGGGTGTCGAAGAAAACTCTTTTTATAAAAAGCCTTGCAAGATTTATGAAGAGTTCTTGTTCGAAGCAAGGGAGATAGATCAAAGGTTTGGAATCTTGATCTCCAACCACAAAGTAAGATGCTTCTTTTCGAGGATCAATGGAAGGACATAGTAATTGGAAGCTAAGTATTTTCCGGTTTCTACTTGGCCTTAATGCTTGAATTATCTTGTTTTCATTATTCTACACTTAATCCTAGATGCACATTGACATAGCCAAGATTTCAATCGATTAAGTCTAGATTAGGATAATGAAAAAATCCACTTCTCATTCCAAGCATTACTTTGCATTAAGGAAAGACTTGATTTAAAAAAGGATCCTTGTGCATCAAAGAATGTATTTTGGTAGTTTAATTCTAGATTTCCTTTCCATTGAGTTAGCTTTTTATTGCACCACAAGGATGTGTTTTTATATCATAATGCATTAGGACAAAGGAAAGGATATACATGCATCAAGATTGCATGATATACATTCTTAGTACAAAGAAAAGTCATGCATTAAGCTCATGCATGATTGTTGAATTATTGTTTGGGCATGCAAAGAATATGCATGCATATGCATGTGAGCATATGCATTTGCATGTAGGCACATGCATTTGCATGATAGAACGGGATGTTGTTTGCAAGTAGATATGATAATGTACTCCCTTAGTATTTAGCTTACTTTATAAAGCTTGCGGCTTGACATTAGGGAAGACAAGAGGACTAGTTAGTTGCAAAGACATGCGAGTTCTAGTTTGTAGCTCAAGTAATTAGTCGATTCCTTCCCAAGTTGATACTCCGTTATCAAAAATAAATACTTAATGACAATTAAGTATGTTTGATGTCTTACTAGGTATAAGTAGGCACTAGGAGAAAGTTAAGTATTAAATTTTCTTGATGACCAAGAAAATTTAATTACTTGCAAACTTTTTATGATGTATGATGACTCTAAGTCCCGGATGTACTTAGATAGTTATGAAGATAAGCTTATAATGATTACTTTAAGCATACGTAACATTTAGAAAGTCATGCGGATAAGCTTTAGTTGATTAGTTACATAATTTATGTAACTTCTCAAGCATCCCAAGATTGGATAATAACTTCAGCTATATTTCCAAGTTCCATGAGCACTCTTCGATTCCATGGAACTCAACAACTAAATCGATGAGCTTAGATACAAATTGAACTTTGAAGCTCAATAGATTTGTGTTTCGTTCATGTTTTGCATCTCTGGTAATGATGCATAAGGCCATGAAAACATGGAAACTTTGGAAACACTCTTATATTTAGAAGATTTCGAAAGTTCTAAGAAGTTTCTCTGTGGTTTCAAGATTCGTATCTCACGATGAAACGTTGGTAAGTGACTTTTAGGAATTAAGATATTTCCTAAAAGAGAAACACTAAATTAAAATAGTCAAGCCTTCTATTCCACACGTAAGATCATTCTCTTACCATGTTCGAGATGAATTTATTTTTGGGAAGCTAGACGTTCCAAGTAGAGGATCTTAGTTGATTCATGAACTCTTCCCAAAATACACATAAATTCATAATATATGATAGGACCAAGGAATGATAAAAGGTGTATAAAGAGATAAGCGCAAAACATCTATTGGTTATGGATGTTTTGACAAAACATGAAGAAAGCAAAACCTCTTTAGGATATAGATGTTTTGCCAAAAAAATAAAGTATGCTTGATTTTATTTAAGCTGATTCGAGTTTAAATAAGAACCCAAGTAATCTTTAGGAATCAAGATATTTTCCTAAAAAATATATCAAAGTAATCTTTAGGAATTAAGCTACTTCCTAAAGATAAGCCAACAAAGGAAATCGCCTAGTTAACTATTTCCTTAGTTAAAAAGGAATATCTTTTGGACAAGCAAAAAAGCCTTAAGTCTTGTTCTTGTTCAATAGTCAAGATTCCTTTTAGAGAGATTATTCAAGTAAAACTAAGGATTCCAACATGAATCATTGCACTGGAAAGCAAAAGATTCCAAGATGAATCACTGGCTTAGTATTACTTGATTCCTGACAGGAATCTTAAGTTCTTGAAAGAAAAATCTCCCTCGATGTGAGACTGGAATCTTTCAAGTAAGTTTGATAGCTAGTAGTTCCCAGCAGTTCCCAAACCATCAGTATTGGTACTTAAGTCCAAATATTGATATAACCTAAAGGTGTATCAAAGATTCTTAGCTTTGGAATCTGAGGGGCATCAGTGTATGCCTGGACTTGAGACAGGAAAAGATCTCTAAAAGCCCATGGGTAAGCGAAGACGCTTTTGTTAGTTTAAGAGATCTTAATAATAAAGACTAAGTCTTTATTTTAGTCGCAAGATCAACCAGACTTGATCAAGCTTGGCCATGATTTTCCAAGAATGTGCGATAGGAACTACTTCGTAGATTGCCCAAGCATTGGCAATAAAAAATTCCTTTTGGGAATTATTCACTCAGGTTCCATTTATCCAATGGAAAATTGTGAAAAGAGTAAGCTATTCCAAGTCTGAACAGAGAGAAGAAATTCGAAGAATGTAGTCTACAACCGTGAAGATGGTACTTAAGTCCATGGAAGGTAAAACATAATGTTTGCCTATCCTGAAAGGGATTTTGGTACAAATCCAGAGAGCATGAGTGAATGCTTAGAGTTAAGCAGTAGAGAGATTCCTGTAAAAGTCTCGGCCAAGGTAGGTATCTAAAGCATCAGTAAAGAAGGAATCTAAAGACAAGAAGTTAAAAACTCTTGTCACTACAAATTGGTCAAGGATAAACCAATCGAACTTCAATTTTTGAAAATTCAAGTACTTGGAATTCTATTTGGTTTTCATTTGAAAACCCTAGCAAAGAAGGATGGATGTTCCATCAAAAGGTTTTCAAGTTCCTGAAGAAACGCACATGATTGTGAGACGATTATGTGAAGGGATCAAAACCTAGAATATCTAGTTAGAGATAATGCCTAAAACTTCACAATTCTTGTAAAGAATTGAAGAAAGAAGGTACTCTATCAAGAAATGTTTAGACTTTAGGATAAGTATCACCCACACATTAATGTGAATATAAAATAGGGTGGTATGGGACACCAGATTTTATACTCAGATTGATGTAGAAAAGATGGTATGGGACATCGAACCGTGGATGATAATTATTTTTTAGTCTTAGATTGGATCTTGAAGTTAGGATTGATCCTTACGGAAATTAAAACTTCAAAGAAGGAGTTTAATTCAAGAAGGATGAAAGTAGTATCTCAAGATACTTCAAGATAACTTCAAAGATCAAGGAAATAGAAGATACGAAGTAAGTAACTTCCAAGATCTTCTTGAAAACACTTCAAGATAAAGTGTTGTTAATTCAAAAATATTTCATAAATTTCTGAAAGAAGTTGGACTTTGATTTTGAATTGATCTTTTCAACCAAGGATTTGATTGACTAAGTCAAGCATCAAGTTCCTAGTATAACTTGGTAAATTCACTCTTTTGACTCAAATAAATGTACAAGAATTGCATTCCCAATAAGGAGTCAGAAAGACTGAATGTGACCTGAACTTAGTCTCAAGAGAAGCATTATCTGAATACAAAACTCATCAACAGAACCTCAGTGGGTTGACACACTAATGTTGGTTACCACACTAGTATCTTGTGGTTGGATGATGATGTTTTTGGATTTGCTCTGAATCTTTTTGAGAATCCAGTTTATTTCTCTTAAAAATAGAAAAAATGCTTCAATACCCTATTGAAATAGATCTTTGAGAAGTTAAAGTCTTGAGTCATCTAGACTTTGACTCATAGCAACTTTACGTATCTTCGACGTTTGAATTGGTTGAACAGAGTTTTAGTTCTTTCTTTTCGCTTTCCGAATCTTTTGAATTTGACTCAGATATGGTATCTGATTCCTTTGTAAAAGACCAGGGTTAGCCAGTTAGAACTAGATAACTAAATTAAACATCCTAGATAGATGTTCTGTACAAGAACCTTTTCAAAACATCGAAAGATGATAAGTTCAAGATTGACTTATTCATTTGAGTTTGCTTCAAGTTATAGCATAAAGGAATCCTAGAGTCCAGTATTCTCTAGAATAGAGAAGTTAGGAATTGCTCAATAGATTGACAATTCCCAAGAACTTTTAATTAAAAACTAGTCTTTGAGAAAAGTGTCCTAAGTTGGACAAATTTCATTGCGAATTTGTATTGGGCAAGTTATAGTATGGTTGACTCAAAGAAAATGATAAACTTTCTCCTACAGTTACATAGGATTTTTAAACTCATTAGGACAAAGTAGTCCTCTAGTCATGTGATAAAATCAACTAACTGTTGGATAGGAGTTAATCATTGTACAAACATCCAAGTTAGATGTTTGGGACAACCAAACTTCAAGTTATCCAAAACAAATTCATGTGAATCAAGAGTTCTCAAAGTCTTACAAGGGATAAGAATCTCACCTTTGTTACTAAGTCCATGCACCGATCATGCCCAGAAATGGACTAGTAATTTGAATCCACCTAGTTCACATGTTTTTGCCTAGATCGCACATCCAGAAACTGTGAATTGGCCAGGGATGTGCTTAGATCCACCCTTATTATTCTTTCACTAGTTTGTACTTTGTCCAGTTCATCAAAGTGTAAAATGAGACAGTGTTTTGAATCATTTGGGCAGGGATGCCACCACAGAGATGAGACATGTTCTTCCAGTTTTAGAACATGACCATTTTAGGTACACCTTTTGAAGCCTTGTTTGGGCAACCTAGGAGTCCCAACTCACTTTTTTCACTTGGGAATATATTGTCAAGACATGTTCTAGGTGTTGGATATAATAAACTAAGCCTATGATCTAAGGGTCCAACCGGTTTAGACAGATCTAAAATCGGACACCGTTTGATCACTCATGTGTATGGCCAAAAATCTCAAGACTAGACTTAACCATAAGTCCATGTGCTCTTTTCTTAAACAAGTAATCCACTTAGCTTAGTGGTTAAGTCTCAAGGTTGTGAAGGAGGAGTACTTGAGTTCAATCCCCATGGGAGCATGGGGATTGAGTGAAGGGGGAGTTCTTGAGTTCAATCCCCATGGGGAGCATGGGGATTGAGTTAACTTGAGTTAGAAGGCTCCAGAGCCTTCTAATTCAAGTTAACTTGAGTCTAGTGGTCTTAACTCGAGTTGCGAGTACACCAACCACTAGTGGACTCTAGTGGAATGTATTAAAGCAATGGTCAAGATTACTCCAACCACTAGTAGACTCTAGTGGAAGATATGAAAGGAGTGGAGGAGATTGCACATGCACTTGTGGACTCTAGTTACATTTGTGGTCCTCATTGATTCGAGCAACTATATATACAGGCATAAGGTTGAGAGGAGAGTCATCTCTCTAGCACGTGGTGGTCGTAATTTGTTAGTCTCTTGCATTGGTATCAGAGCTAGAGCTTTAATGGTGACCTTATGAAGTTCATCATTTTCCTCAAGAATTCATGGAAATCTTTGATGGCTCACCACTTTCTCCCCATTGAAAAGGGAATGCTCCTCTTGATTACCCTTTATCATCATGTGCGAGTTTTTATCACTCGAAAATTCATGTGTAATGTTAGGTTTTACCCACGTCTATTCGAAATTCATCTGTCTGCGCCACATTATTCATGTAGAACTGATTGCTTCGATTCTGTAACAACAGGATAGATCAGATAACGGACGTTTTCTCCTATCTCCCATCGAAGAGAGTTATCTTAATCAACCGTCGGAGGCCAATACTCAATCCCGGGACCTTCTCTACCATGCATAGAGTTCCAACCACGAAGTCATGCATGTTTGCACAACCTTCAAGTCTCAGTTGAATTATATAAGCATTTGTTTTCTGTAAATAAATTACCAATTTTTAAAAGATTCTTATGTGCTTGCATGCGTAAGGGATCGATCTCGTGACCTCCACATTCTTATCGTAGTGTCATCCAGCGTGCTACAGAAATGTCATCTACAATAATCGATTTCTAATCATCTCTAACTGGGGGAACCATCCGTGCTCTGCATGTCCCTCTCAGATCCAGAAGCGAAAAAAAATAAGCTTCTTTGCTTATTAACGAGTTGGCCCAGCTGTAGATGCCCATATAGAATGTACAACCTCTCTCTTACAGGCTTCATTGTACCTACCAAAGGCGCACTATTTAGTTGGAGAAAATCTATCATTCCTCCCTTCATGAGCAGCATTACATGTGCATATCAACATAGACACGCATGCTAAGAGAGGAGAGATGCGTTAGATTAGGAGAGGCAGATCTACTTCACTCGCTCATTTGAAAGAACGACTTCATTCTCTCATCGGAAAGTTCATTCATGGTAGAGCTTTTGTTTCAGTAGATTGGATTTCGAAACGAATATTACAAAACCCAATTGTTCAGAGGGTCTTGGCACAAAAGAATGCTAAAGGTATTGACGGGAAGTCAAGTTTGAATCCATCACAACTAGAAAATGTGCAGGATGGAGGAGCTCAACTCTGGACGTCATGAATTGGGCTCCATTAGCCCAACCACTACACGAACACAAGATCGGCCTTGTGATTTACTTTGTAACATGATTTGATGTTCTCTCCTATGACCAGAGTTAACGGAGCTCAAGTGAAGCATCATCTCCACACATCATCAAAAGGCAAATGATGGGCTAAGATAAGCTAGTCCAAAGAAGGCTTCATTTCTTCAAAAAAGAGGACATAAGGAAGCAACAATCTTCAAGGAGGAGTACGTAATTTTTCTCATGGACCAAAGGATGGAGAATGGCTCTTCTAGCGGACCAATGGAAGGATGTCGTTTAATTGGGAGATAAGTACTTTACCAGTTGTTGTTCTCATTTCAATATTTGCTTTGCTCTATGCTTTCATATAGAATGCACTGCTATTATCATTGAAGTAGGGGAGGAATCTTCAATTTTGAAAGCATTGTATGCAATTTAATGAAAGCAAAATAGGAGCGCATCGAAGTATGGAAACACTTACCATGCATATGTATGCATCTACGAAAGAATGTTGGTGCATTTCTCCTTTTCAAAGAATGTTTTTATGCACAAAACACATTTTCTTCTTGCTTGAAAAAGATAGATAATGCTCAGGTTTATGCACATGAACGATTATATCTTTTTAACAAATGATTGGGAACATGCATAATCAAGCTTAGAAATCGCTTGATTTAAGTTTGGTGCATGAAAGGAGAAGGCCAACACGTACATGCTTTCACATGCATTTGCATGCAAGAACAGGCATTTGCATATGCATGATTGTTTGATTAAGTAGTTGAATACTTATACTTTCATTACCTCCTTTTTCTAACTCGACTTAGATAGCTACGAAAAATAGCAAATTAGGTAGTTGCAAGGCGCTTGGCTTCCATGCAACTCAAGTAGCTAGTTTTTTTTTCCCAAGCGTGATACTTAGGTATCACAAATTGGGAATCTTGATTAGGAAAACTAAGCCTTTCAAAAGTCAAGTGTTCAATTTTCCTACTCATTGGAGTGCCAAGAAAATAAGGCTACTTTCAAATTTCCTTAATGACTTTAAGTTTAGGAGAAAACTTAGAGAATCCTAACAACAAGCCTAGATGTAGTCCTTAGCTTGGATTTGAGACATCATGCATTCAATTAGGTTGATAAAGATTTCTTTGGAAGTTTTATTTGATTTCTTGGGCGTGATAAGAATCAAATAAAATCAAATAGAACTGAAATCAATTGAACTTTCAAGTTCAAAGGATAGTTAATATGTTCTAAATTTGTAAAAAACCATAGAGTTTTTTAAGTTTTCACTTTGAATTCTATCCCAAGGAGTGATGGAAATCAAAGGTTGAACCTTAGCATCAATTGAACTTTGACGTACAATAGGAGGATGTTAGGTTCCATGATGATTGCATCTTTGGTAACAATGCAACTTGTTAAGTAAACATGGAAACTTGAAAGAACTCTTTTATAGAGTTAAGCTTTGGTTTCATTTAAGCTAAGTGAAGAATCAAGAGGAAACACTATCAACCGATCTTTAGGAAATGAGTAAATTCTTAAAGAAATGAATCAAACTATGAACTTTTCATTTAGGAATATAAAGTTCCAAGATATAGATCTCCAATCCATGAACTTTTCCTAAACAAGCTACAAAGTTCAAATTTTATGTGTTCATAGTAGCATTACTATTGGATCTTTCGTCAATAGATGCTTGGACTTTAAACATAATTTTGATTGCCGAAATATGTTTAAAAGTGTTGATATATTTAGGTAGTGATGTGTGTGAACACACTAGGACTCTCGGGGCACTTTTTTCCCTCTTTAGGAGGTTTTTTTTCCCCCAGCTTGTATATACGCCTATTGCCCTAATGGGCTACTTATCTTTGTACATTCTCTAGTAATACATTCAGTATTGTGTGTTTGTGCTCCAATCTTTTTCTTCTTCCTTGTGCTTTTCGTGTGCTTCCGCAGGCATCTATCTCCAACAATTGGTATCAGAGCAGGTCGTCGCTTCATCTAGGGCGCCATTGACACTCCTCCGTTTGCAGTCTCAGAATCGCACGAATTTTGGCGAACGCACTATTGCAGTGCTTGTGCAGGCTATTTCATCTTTTTGTGCCAAAGGTATATACCAGTTTCTATTCACCAGTTTAAGCGTCTCGAAGTCTGCTACAGGTCTAGCAGAACTCGTCTGGGCAGTTGTGTTCAACTTTTTGAGATACAGTCAATTTTTTGCATCAAGGTATTTTAGTCACCGGCCATGGCTGAAAGCAGTGATGTATTCTGTATGTTGGCTGTTGAGGATAAGTTGGATGGTACCAACTACCCGTTATGGGCTTATATGATGCGACATGTATTGGTTGCAAAAGGACTGTGGAACATTGTGCAGGGTGTTGAAAGACGTCCTGTTACACCTGTAACAACAAGTACTACAAATACAGGTGCTGGAGCTGATGAAGATGGTGTCGAAGATGATATTCCGCAGATTCCTATTCGTGCTCCTCTTTCTGTTGCACCTACTGCAGATCAAATTCGTTGGGATGGCAGAGATGCTCAAGCACATGCATTGATAGCTTTGTCTGTCAAACGTGCTATTATTCCTCACATTCGCTCTTGCAGAACAGCAAAGGATGCTTGGGATACACTTACCACTTTGTACCAGGCTAGGAATGAGGCTCGTGTTGCTTACCTCCGAAAACAGTTGGAGAGTGAGCACATGAATGAAGGTGATTCTATGGACAGTTTTCTCACAAAGATCAAAGACCTGAAGGAACAATTGATTTCTGTTGATGAGGCTATACCAGATAGCTCACTTGTGCAGACCGTTCTAAATGGTCTTCCTGATTCATATCAGAGTTTTGCCTCTACTCTTTGATTGATGATGAAAGGCAATCCAAATGCCTTGTCATTTGAGGAGTTAGTCTCTGTTCTGTTGTAGGAAGATCAGTCCAGGCAGAATAGGTCCATTATGCATGTTGCAGATCAAGCATTCCTGGCTAGTCAGAAAGGCAAAGGAAAATGGAGCTCTTCTACTAGTAAGCAGAAATATGCAAATGCAGCACAATCGAAGAACCAGGATAAAGATGAGAAGAAATAAAAAAAGCAGAAATTGTTTTGCAAGTACTACAAAGGAAATGATCATATCATAAAGAACTATCCAAAACTGGCTGCAAAAGAGGCAAAGAAGAAAGAGGCTGGAATGGTTGTTGCAGAGGCCTCTACACCAAAAACAGAGTCTGCAAATCTTGTGCAGGAAGAAGAATGGGCGTTTACTACTATCTGCAGTTTTGACCCATCTTCTCATGATCAGTGCATGTCTGCAGTAGACTCAGATGTTTGGTACTTTGACAGTGGGGCGACCAAACATATAACCTCGCAGCGCAGTTTCTTCTCTTCACTCGAGCCTGCCCCTACAGGGAATACTATCACATGCGCCAACAACTCCTCTTATCCTGTTATGGGAGTTGGTAAGATCATTCTGACTACTGCTGATGGTAGTTCTTTCACCTTGTCAGATGCTTTATTTGTGCCAGGGATCAAGAAGAATCTGTTATCAGTTTTTGCATTAGCCAAGATTGGCTTGGTTGTGAAATTTCTTGATGACAGATGTATAGTTCATGATCTATCAAATGGCGATGTTATTATTGCTTCTGGCATTTTATGTCGTTGGATGTATAAGCTCATAGACTATGAAAGATATGTGAATGATTCGGCATGTGCAGTTCATGATTCTCAGGCTATGTCAGATGCAAAGCTTTGGCATGCACGCTTTGGTCATCTGAATTTTGCTAGTTTGCTACGCCTGCAGAAATCTGAAATGGTGTCCTCTTTGCCCAAACTTGAGGCACCTGGAAAACATGTTTGTGAGGGCTGTATTTTGGGCAAAATGCAGCGTTCATCCTTTCCAAAAGATGGTTCAGTTCGGGCTACGCAGAAATTGCAGCTTGTACATAGTGATGTTTGTGGTCCTATGCAGACACCCTCTTTTGGAAATTACCTTTACTTTGTGAATTTCATTGATGATTTTTCCAGGCATGCATGGGTATATCCACTCAAAGCAAAGTTCGAAGTGTTCATGTGATTTAAACAGTTTTTGGTTTTGGCTGAAAATCTGTCAGTATGTAAAATGGGCACCCTCCGTTTTGATCGAGGGGGGGAATATATGTCTTCTGATGTTAATGCATTTCTGGCTGAACGTGGGATAAAACACCAGTGTACAGTGCCGTACACACCTCAACAGAATGGAGTTGCTGAACAAAAGAACAGGTCACTCATGGAGATGGCGAGGTGCATGGTCAAAATTTAGGCTTTACCACATAGTTTTTGGCTTGAGGCTGTCATTTTTGCAGCATATGTACTGAACAGGTGTCCCACTAAAGCGCTGCAGTCTATCACTCCATATGAGGCTTGGCATGACCGCAAGCCATATGTTGCTCATCTGCGTGTTTTTGGCTGTTTGGCATATGCACTAGTGCCTGAACAACATCGCAAAAAATTGGATGATAAGGCAGTAAAATGTATTTTTGTTGGGTACAGTTCTGAAAGTAAAGGCTTTCGTCTATATCATCCATAGACTAAACACATTCTGGTTAGCCGTGATGTTGTCCTTGTGGAAGATGCTATTCAGCCATTGCTTTCATGTACTAAGGAGACATCTGTTAGCTCCAAAGACATGTATGATACTTTGATGCCTCTTTTTACAGGTGGACAGTCTAGTGCTGGTCCTAATGAGGCAACTTCTCAGCCTTTGCAGGTTTCATATGATGATGCAGATCATTCCATTTATGATGCAGATTTACATGATGCACTTGTTGATGAGAGAGCTGATATTGAGCAGGCAAAAACTATGCCAAAATGGCTGGTGCAGAATTTGTGTGACAGCAAATTAGATGCACCTTTGTCATATCATACTCGTTCAGGCTCTCATAGTGCCTCCTTTGCATCAGATTGCTATGCTATGGCTGTATCTAGTCTCTGTGATGAGAATGAGCCTGTTTCTTTTGATGAAGCACAAAATTCAGAAAATTGGATGGCTACTATGCAATCTGAATATGATGCTATAATGAAGAATGGTACTTGGTCTTTATGTGACTTGCCTCCTGGCAAGAAGGCCATTGGCACTAAGTGGGTATACAAGCTGAAGCGTAAACCGGATGGTACAATTAACAGGTATAAGGCTAGGCTTGTTGCAAAGGGTTATGCACAGGAAAGAGGCATTGATTTTGATGAGACCTTTGCACCCACATGTCGTATGACTATTGTTTGGAGCATCTGTGCACTTGCAGCCCATCATGGTTGGAATGTACATCAGTTGGACATTAAAACTACATTTCTGAATGGTGATTTGCATGAAGAAGTGTATGTTTTTTAGCCCCGTGGCTTTGTGCAGAAAGGGCATGAAAACAAATTTGTAGGTTAAAGAAGGCATTATATGGTTTAAAGCAATCACCACATGCTTGGTATGAGAAGATACATGCCTATCTGATTGCACATGGTTTTGAGAACAGTCCAACTGAAAGCACCTTATATGTTAGGCGTGCTAATGATGTGCTTCTGATCATTGTTGTCTATGTTGATGACATGCTGCTCACTGGTCCTATTGAGACGCATATTGCTGATTTTAAGGCTGACTTGCATGCATCATTTGAGATGTCTGATTTGGGGCATTTGCATGACTATTTGGGCATTTAGTTTATGCACGTTGATGGTGGAATGGCTTTGTGTCAAACGAAATATATTGACACATTATTGCAGCGTTTTGACCTTGAAGACTGTAAGCCTATTGCCACTCCTATGGAGACAGGTTTATGATTGAGTCTTCATGTTGCTGGAGATGCATTTGATGCTGTTCTCTATCAGCAGGCTGTTGGATGCTTGATTTACTTATGCATTACTCGACCAGATATTCAGTTTGCTGTCTCATAGATGAGCAGGTTTATGCATTGCCCAGGAGTCACGCATTGGAAGGCGGTTAAGCGCATCTTTCGCTACTTGAGTGGTACTCGGCTACTTGGGTTGTTTTATCCCAAGGGGGGATCACTACCACCAGATTTGCATGCTTTTTCTGACTTAGATTGGGCTGGTTGCTATGACACTCGTGTGTCCATCAGTGGTTTTTGCTTGATGCTTGGTAGCTCATGTATATCTTGGTTGAGCAAGAAGCAGCCTACTGTGGCCACTTCCAGTTGTGAGGCTGAGTATAGGGCAGCTTTCACAGCGACTGTTGAGTGTGTGTGGCTCAGACGCCTTATGGCTGATTTGGGTGTTGGCCAGTCTTCTGCCACCACCATCTTCACTGACAGTCAGAGCGCATTGGGAGTTGCGAGGAACCCTGTGTTCCATGCTCGCACTAAGCACATTGAGGTGCATTATCACTATGTCAGGGAGAGGTTCTCTGCTGGGGAGATCAGCTTGGCATATGTGCCCACACAGGAGAACATTGAAGACCTTTTCACGAAGGCTCTGCCTAGGGAGAAGTTTGAAGCTTTCCGCAAAGCTTTGGGCTTACTTCCTTTTGTGGAGTGATTTCCACATAGCTTGGCACTTCCTTATACATGAGTGCCAGCTCCTTGTTCACTGCATCACTCCCAGGGGGGATTTGTTGATATATTTAGGTAGTGATGTGTGTGAACACACTAGCACCGCCGGGGCACTTTTTTCCCTCTTTAGGAGTTTTTTTTCCCCCGGCTTGTATATACGCCTATTGCCCTAATGGGCTACTTATCTTTGTACATTCTCTAGTAATACATTCAGTATTGTGTGTTTGTGCTCCAAGCTTCTTCTTCTTCCTTGTGCTGTTCGCGTGCTTCCGCAGGCGTCTATCTCCAACAAAAAGCACTTTAGTAACATCTAAAGATTGTCAAAAAATAATGAATCTTGTATCAAACTCGAGAGCAGTAATCAATATCACATAAATGAAAGTTCAAGTCAAACTTTTATAGTGGAATGGGAAACCATATCCTAAAGGTGATATTTATCCTCTGGTTTGATATTTGGGAAATGAACACAAATGAATCAGTAAACCTTATGGATATTGTATGAAAGTTTAAGAATTTCTTTCAAATATCCTTTCAACATTGCAAAAGATTCCAAGATGAATCATTTGCTCATGTAATTTGATTCCCTAGAATGAATCTCAAGTCTTTGAAGAATAACATTCTTCCAAGTAGTGAGAATGAAATTCTTCATACTCTTTAGATAATACGTAGTTTCCTAGAAGTCCAAAACCACCAGAAGTGGTACTTAAAGTCCAAATGATTGATATCACCTGGAAGTGTATCAAAGATTTTTAGCTTGCCGACTGGAACTAGATAACTAAATTAAACATCCTAGAAGATGTTATGTACAAGAACTTATTCAATCTTCAAAAGATGACAAGTCCAACATTGACTTATTCATTTGAGTTTGCTTCCAATTACTAGCATAACTCTTATGAATTTCTAGATTTAAGTACATTCTAGAATAGTGAAGTTAGGAATTGCTTATAAGATTGACAAATCCCAAGAACCATTAGCTAAAGTCTTTGAGAAAAGTGTCCTAAGTTAGACAATTTTTATTTTGAATTTGACTTGGTCAAGATATAGTAAGGTTGACCCAAAATAAATGGAAAACTTTCTCATACAGTTTACATAGGATTTTAAGCCCATTAGGACAAAGCAATCCTCTAATCGGGTGAAAAAATCAAGTAATTGTTGGATGGAAGTGAACGATATGTTTGGATCCACCAAACTTCAAGTGTTCCAAATCAAATTCAAGTGAATCAAGAGTTCTCAAAGTCTTCTTAGGGATAAAAATCCCACCTTAGTTACTAAGTCCATGCACCAACCATGCCTAGAAATGGACTAGTAATTAGAATCCATCCATTTCATATGTTTATGCCTAGATCGCACATCCAGAGATAATGAAGTGGCTGGGAATTTTTATAGATCCACCCTTTTTATTCATTCACTACTTCGTACTTTGACGAGTTTATCAACGTGCAAAGCCAGATGGTGTTTGAATCATTTGTGCAGGGATCCCACCACAGAGATGAGACATGTTATTCTAGTTTTAGAACATGACCATGTCCTTCCGGTTTAAGAACATGAGGTTCAGGGGTTGCCTACGGTTATGATATATAGCTTTATTTTTTAGAACAAAAGTCTTTTCCAATGTTGATATATTTAGGTAGTGATGTGTGTGGACACACTAGGACCGTCGGGGCACTTTTTTCCCTCTTTAGGAGGTTTCTTTCCCCCAACTTGTATATACGCCTATTGCCCTAATGGGCTATTTATCTTTGTACATTCTAGTGGTAATACATTCAGTATTGTGTGTTCAGCTCCAAGCTTCTTCTTCTTCCTTGTGCTGTTCGCGTGCTTCCGTATACGTCTAACTCCAACAATTGGTATCAGAGAAGGTCGCTGCTTCATCTAGGGCGTCGTCAACACCGCTCTGGTTGCAGTCTAAGAATCACACGAATTTTGGTGAGCATACTTAGCGTGTTTTTGAGATCAAAACAACTTTGCCGTGTGGTGCCAAAATCACGATTTGAGCTCGTTTGGGCCTTTGAACGCACTATCACAGTGCTTGTGCAGGCTATTTCATCTTTTTGTGCCAAAGGTATATACCAATTTTGATTTGCCAATATAAGAGTCTCAAAGTCTACTATAGGTCTAGCAGAATTCCTCTAGGCAGTTCTGTTCAACTTTTTGAGATACAGTCAATTTTCTGCATCAAGGTATTTTAGTCACTAGCCATGGCTGAAAGCAGTGATATATTTCGTATGTTGGTTGTTGAGGATAAGTTGGATGGTACCAACTACCTGTTGTGGGCTTATATGATGCAACATGTATTGGTTGCAAAAGGACTGTGGAACATTGTGCAAGGTGTTGAAGAAAGGCAATCCAAATGCCTTGTCATTTGAGGAGTTAGTCTTTGTTCTGTTGCAAGAAGATCAGTTCAGGTAGAACAGGTCCATTATGCGTGTTGCAGATCAAGCTTTCTTGGCTAGTCAAAAGGGCAAAGGAAAATGGAGCTCTTCAAGTAGTAAGCAAAAATCTGCTAATTCTGCACATTTGAAGAAGGAAGACAAAGATGAGAAGAAATCAGAAAAGCAGAAATTGTTTTGCAAGTACTCTAAAGGAAATGATCATATCATAAAGAAATGTCCTAAAATCGTTGCAAAAGAGGCAAAGAAGAAAGAGGCTGGAATGGTTGTTGCAGTGGCCTCTACACCAAAAACAGAGTCTGCTAATCTTGTGCAGGAAGAAGAATGGGCTTTTACTATTGTTTGTAGTTTTGACCCATCTTTTCATGAGCAGTGCATGTCTGCAGTAGACTCAGATGTTTGGTACTTCGACAGTGGGGTGACCAAACATATTACCTCGCAGCGTCACTCGAGCCTGCCTCTATAGGGAATACTGTCACATGCAGCAACAACTCCTCTTATCCTGTCGTGGGAGCTTGGTAAGATCATTCTTACTACTACTGATGGTAGTTCTTTCACTTTGTCATATGCTTTATTTGTGCCAGGGATCAAGAAGAATCTGTTATCAAATTCCACATTATCCAAGATTGGCTTGGTTGTGAAATTTGTTGATGACACATGTACAGTTCATGGTCTGTCTAATGGCGATGTTATTATTGCTTCTGGAATTTTATGTCATGGGTTGTATAAGCTCATAGACGATGAAAGATCTATAAATGATTCGGCATGTGCAGTACATGATTCTCAGGCTATGTAAGATGCAAAGCTTTGGCATGCACGCTTTGGTCATCTAAATTTTGCTAGTTTGCTACGCCTGCAGAAATTTGAAATGGTTTCCTCTTTGCCCAAACTTGAGGCACCTGGAAAACATGTTTGTGAAGGTTGTATTTTGGGCAAAATGCAGCGTTCCTCCTTTCCAAAAGATGGTTCTAAAAATTGAAGCTTGTACATAGTGATGTCTGTGGTCCTATGCAGACACCTTCTTTTGGAAATTATCTTTACTTCGTGACTTTCATCGATGATTTTTCTAGGCATGCATGGGTATATCCATTGAAGGAAAGGTCCGAAGTGTTCATGTGCTTCAAACAGTTTTTGGTTTTGGCTGAAAATCTGTCAGCATGTAAAATGTGATGGAGAGTGTTAATCTCCAAAAGAACAACCTACTCTTGAGTTTAGAACACCTCTATGTCAAGAGTAAGTCAAAACCTTCACTAAATTATAGGTCCAATCTCCAAATTATCAAAATTAAGAAAATCTGTGAAGAAAGTGAAACACATAAAAGTCTGCTGCAGAATTTCTTCACATTGACTTATCAAACGTGTAAAGTTTTTGATGAAACTTTGTACGAATCATCTCCTAGGGATTGCGCATCACCTCCAAGTTGAATCACTTGAAAAACTTTAGTATAACTTGAGAAATTGTTTTCACAAGTTACCTATGTCAGAATCTGTTACTCAGAACAGTCGATTCTATACCCCTAACTTCTTAACTTTGGTTCTCACAATATCTAATCCGTTTTGCCAAATGCTTTTAGCCACGAGTAGATCACCTTCCAACTTAAAGATTAAGTGCTTGCTTGCACAAAACTTTAAACTATGGAGTGAGCACTGATCAAAAGATTAAACACGAAATTTGCGCCTGTTTCAGAGAACTGTAGACACTCAACACATATGAATGTTCCTACTAACAATTCTCCTAACCTGATTACAATTAGACTCTGAAATTCAGGTTACAGGCTCATTAACTAACAACTTAGATATCCTCAAAAGGATTTCACAAATGATCAAACACAGAAGGAGCAGACACGGAAAGATCGGGCGCAAACTTTCTTCATTAACTCAGAAACTTACAACTGAGTGATGAGAGCTAACTCAAACTAACTTTTCTTTATTTCTTGGCTCCTAACTTCCTCAATCTTGGTTTCTACATATGCTCTCATAAGCTCTCATACATGCCCCGACTTTTCTCAAAGTATTTATAGACATCTATGTACAAACTCTCATCAAAACATAAGTATATGTAATCTGTGTTATAATTAATGTACATATGTGTACATGTCCTTCATTCTTGTGAATATATCCATTTTCTTCATTCCAAATCTTCAATTGGTGATTGATATGCACCAACAGCTCCCCCTCAATCATCAATTGAGGTTTCTCCTTTCTTCTTTATACCTGCCATGTCCTTAAACTTCTGTAGCTTTGGTCCATCCAAGCTCTTTGTAAGCATATCAGCTATCTGATCCTTTGTTGAAGTATGTATGACTTCAATCTCCTTATCCATCACTTTCTCTCTTAGAAAGTGATACTGAATCTCAATGTGTTTGGTCCTGGCATGAAAAACAGGATTAGCAGCTAAATACAATGAACTCATGTTATCTCCATATATGATTGGTATCCCATGCATAATATCAAGACTCTTCATCAATGTCTTGACCCAAATTACTTCCTTTGCAGCTTCAACCATGCCTTTATACTCTGCTTCTGTAGAAGATAAAGCAACTGTATGTTGCTTCTTGGAACACCATGAGATAAGTTTATCTCCCACATAACACATGTATCCAAATGTAGATCTTCTATCATCTGGATTACCTGCCCAATCTGCATCACTATAAATTTTGATATTTGTATCTGAGGTAAACCCATAATACAAACCTTCATTGAGTGTACCCTTAATGTACCTCAACACCCTTTGTCCTGCAATCCAATGTTCTTTCCTTGGGCAATGCATAAATTGAGACAAAACCCCTACTGCATATGATAAATCAGGTCTAGTTAGAGTAGCATAGATAAGGCTACCAACCAAACTCTGATATTGTCTCATGTCTTTGAATTCTTCACCTCCATACTTACTCAATTTGTGATTCACCTCCATTGGTGTAGGTGCTACCCTGCAATCATCCATTTTAAACTTGATTAACAAGTTCTTCAAATACCTTTCTTGGGTCACAAATACTCCATGTTGAGTATATGTTATCTCCATGCCCAAGAAGTATGACAAGTCTCCCAAGTCACTTATCTTGAACTCCTTTTCCATTTGCCTCTTAAGCCTTTGTATTCCTTCTTCATCTGTACCTGTAAGAATTATATCATCAACATATATGCACATGTATATGAAACCATTTTCACTTGCCTTGACAAGCAAGCTACTATCTGCTTTAGACACCTGAAATCCAAGTTCTTTTAGGAACTTCACAAGTCTATAGTTCCATGCCCTTGGAGCTTGCTTCAAGCCATACAAAGCTCTCTTGAGCTTGCACACATAATCTGGATACCTTTTATCTTTGAACCCTTGAGGTTGCTCCATGAATACATCATCTGAAATATAACCATTTAAAAAAGCATTCTTCACATCAAGTTGACATAGCTTCCAACCTTTACATGCAGCAATAGCAATAAGTGTCCTTATGGTTGTCATCTTTGCCACAGGACTATAGGTCTCATCATAATCAATACCATATGTTTGAGCAAAACCTTTGACCACAAGTCTAGCTTTGTACCTAGACACACTTCCATCTGCAAACCTTTTTGTCTTGTAGACCCATTTGCTTCCAATAATCTTCTGACTATTTGGTTTAGGAACCAAATCCCAAGTTTGATTCTCCAATAGTGCATCATATTCTTCCTGCATAGCACTCTCCCATTTTTCCTTACCTTTTGCCTCTTCATAAGTAGAAGGGTCTTCATCTGTATTCACCATGTAAGCATAATCTTTTGTGGCTAGAAATGAAGTATCATAACTATACCTTGTAGGTTGCCACCTATTTCTTGTTGACCTTCTGAGTTCTCCATTCCTTGAGGTTTCTGGCTCTTCACATTCAGGATCAAATCTTGGTGTCTCTTCCACCTCAACCTGCACTTCATTATTCTCTTGCTCATCAAATATTTGAACTTTTGATTTACCTTTTCTTTGACTCACCTCTTCTTCATCATCTGTATTGATTTTGATTGTACCTGCATACCAAGTGCTTTGTTCATCAAATGTAACATCTTTAGAAACCATAAATTGTTTTGTTGATGGACTCCACAACCTATAGCCCATCTGCTTGTCATCATAGCCAATGAAAACATACTTTTCAGCTTTGGGTTCCAATTTGTGTCTTAATTGTGATGGCACATATGCATATGCCACACACCCAAAAACTCTGCAATGATCTAAGGTAGGTCTCTTACCCCACCAAGCCTCATATGGTGTCATACCCTGCAAGGCTTTACATGGTAACCTATTGACCAAATAAGTGGCTGTATTTACAGCCTCAGCCCACAAATAATTAGGGCAATTTTTCTCCTTCATCATGGATCTTGCAAACTCAACAAGAGTTCTATTTCTCCTTTCTGCAACACCATTTTGTTGAGGAGAGTACCTGCAAGTAATTTCCCTTTTTATACCTGCATTCCATAAGTAATCACTGAACTCATTTGAGAAATACTCTCCCCCTCCATCTGACCTTAGTCTCTTCAACTTATGACCTGTAATTCTTTCTGCATATGCATGATAGTGTTTAAATGTATTAAACACTTCTGACTTATCTTTGATCACATAAATAGTGATCCACCTAGTAGCATCATCAACATAAATCACATAATACCTTGATCCATTTATACTGAAATCTTTTGATGGTCCCCACACATCTGTGTGTACCAACTCAAGCTTCTCTGAGTGCATAAAACCATGCTTGGAATAGGAATGTTTATGAGCCTTACCTAATTGACATGCCTCACATTTGTATGTCATATGTTGACCTGCAACATTAGGCAATCCAAGCACTGAACCATTGTTAACCATATCTTTAATACCTCTTTCATTGAAATGTCCAAGCCTCTTGTGCCAAAGATCTAACTCAGAGATCTTATGTCCTCCATATGTGAACATAGCATGACCAATGTTACCTTGAATCTTCAATGTAAATAGTCTTCCTTCTTTTTTTCCTGAAACAATCTGTTTATACCCTTGGCTAGGGTCTTCCACATATACTCCATCATTAGTAAACCTTACTTCATATCCCTTTTCAACAATTTGACCTACACTTATCAAATTCTTAGGGATTGTAGGAACATACAAGACCTTACTCAATAAGGTGCTTCCATCCTTGGCCTTCACTGATCCTATTGACTTCACATTGTGCTTTGTGTTGTCACCTGTTTGGACAACATGATTAAAAACTTTACTTTCCAAATCAGTCATCAAAGATATGTTACCACTCAGGTGATTGCTACACCCTGAGTCAATGTAGAAGACTCTTTGATCTTCACTCTGCCTTTCACAAGTTGCATTCATTATCAATGTTGAATCTTCCTTTTGATCTGAAGCATAATTGTAGTAGGTGTTGTTGTATTGTTGACTTTGGAATCCTCTACCTGCATTTCTTCCAAAGTAATTCCTTCCACCTCTACCTCTGTAATTACCTCTTTGATTTCTGCCACCTCTTCCTCTTGCATTATAATTTTGATTATATCCATTATTATTCTGAGTATTGTGCCAACAATCATTAGCTAAGTGATTTGTCTTACCACAAATCCAGCAAGCTTTGCCTCCATCTTTATTGTTCCTGCCTCTTCCTCTACCTTTGCCACCTCCTCTTCCTCTTAGGAAGTTGGCTTGAGTAGTTGTTCCTTCATCTTCACTTGCTTGTTGTTTTCCTTTGCTATTCTTCTTCTTGTCCTTTGAGTACATTGCATGACCTGTACTCTTGTCACCATCTCCTTTAACATCCTGCTCAAATGTTAGCATATGACCTAACAATTGATTTAAGTCAGGAGTGAAATGGTCAAGTGATAGTTCTGTAGACAAAATAAATGGCTTCCATTTGTCATCACCTCTCAACCCTGTAAGAATTTGCCTTACCAATTTATCTTCCTCAATGTCTTCATCAACAGCTCCTAAAGCATCTGCAATATCTTTCATCCTTGTCACATAATCTGAGATGGACTGAGAAGCCTTCTTCTTGAAGGTAGTAAACTCTGCCCATAAGGATGCCTTCCTTGACTTTGTAGTGTTCTGAAAATGCTCCTCCAAAGCATTCCATATGTCAGTAGCACTTTCAAGACCTCTAATGTGAGGTAACAAGTAATCATTGACTCCCATGTAGATAATGCTCCTAGCTTGAGCATCTTTCTTCATCCAATTTTTAAGATCTGCTAACTCTTCCCTAGTTGGAACACTAGGATCTCTGAACTCTGGCTTCTCTTCTTCTCCTGTGATGTAACCAATCAAATCTTTGCTCATAAGATGAGCTTCCATTCTCATTGACCATGCAGGATAGTTTTCCCTATCCAATTTCTCTATCTGTAGAGCATCTCCCATCTTGTGTCCACCTGTGTATTGAAAACTTCAAGCTTTACAAGCAATGTATGTACCTTTACTTCGAATTAGGCTTCTTTTGCCTTTCTTGATGTCGAGTAGACTTCTCCTCAGCCTTTTGACTCCAAGCTTTCACTTCTTAGTTCTTCAAATGTTGAACTTCTTGAATCTGCAGCAGTCGGGACCTTCCTTTCCTTGATTTGATGTCTCCTGCTCTGATACCACTGATGGAGAGTGTTAATCTCCAAAAGAACAACCTACTCTTGAGTTTAGAACACCTCTATGTCAAGAGTAAGTCAAAACCTTCACTAAATTATAGGTCCAATCTCCAAATTATCAAAATTAAGAAAATCTGTGAAGAAAGTGAAACACATAAAAGTCTGCTGCAGAATTTCTTCACATTGACTTATCAAACGTGTAAAGTTTTTGATGAAACTTTGTACGAATCATCTCCTAGGGATTGCGCATCACCTCCAAGTTGAATCACTTGAAAAACTTTAGTATAACTTGAGAAATTGTTTTCACAAGTTACCTATGTCAGAATCTGTTACTCAGAACAGTCGATTCTATACCCCTAACTTCTTAACTTTGGTTCTCACAATATCTAATCCGTTTTGCCAAATGCTTTTAGCCACGAGTAGATCACCTTCCAACTTAAAGATTAAGTGCTTGCTTGCACAAAACTTTAAACTATGGAGTGAGCACTGATCAAAAGATTAAACACGAAATTTGCGCCTGTTTCAGAGAACTGTAGACACTCAACACATATGAATGTTCCTACTAACAATTCTCCTAACCTGATTACAATTAGACTCTGAAATTCAGGTTACAGGCTCATTAACTAACAACTTAGATATCCTCAAAAGGATTTCACAAATGATCAAACACAGAAGGAGCAGACACGGAAAGATCGGGCGCAAACTTTCTTCATTAACTCAGAAACTTACAACTGAGTGATGAGAGCTAACTCAAACTAACTTTTCTTTATTTCTTGGCTCCTAACTTCCTCAATCTTGGTTTCTACATATGCTCTCATAAGCTCTCATACATGCCCCGACTTTTCTCAAAGTATTTATAGACATCTATGTACAAACTCTCATCAAAACATAAGTATATGTAATCTGTGTTATAACTAATGTACATATGTGTACATGTCCTTCATTCTTGTGAATATATCCATTTTCTTCATTCCAAATCTTCAATTGGTGATTGATATGCACCAACAAAATGGGCACCCTCCGTTCTGATCGAGGGGGGGAATATATGTCTTCTGATTTTAATGCATTTTTGGCTGGACGTGGGATAAAACACTAGTGTATAGTGTCGTATACACCTCAATTGAATGGAGTTGCTGAACGAAAGAACATGTGACTCATGGAGATGGCGAGGTGTATGGTCAAGAGTCAAGATTTACCACATAGTTTCTGGCTTGAGGTTGTCATGTGTGCAACATATGTACTTAACAGGTGTCCCACTAAAGCACTGCAGTCTATCACTCCATATGAGGCTTGGCATGATCACAAACCATTTGTTGCTCATTTGCATATTTTGGGTTGTCTTGCATACGTATTAGTGTCAGAACATCATCGTAGAAAATTGGATGATAAAGGAGTAAAATGTATTTTTGTTGGGTACAATTCTAAAAGTAAAGGCTATCATTTGTATCATCAGATCAATTTGAGTGTGCCAAAAAGGAAAATTTGTGATTTGGGTATTTAAATCCTAACCATGCTCTGTGGAACTGCCCAGTATGAAAGGGGGAAGATAAAAAGCAAGGACCAATGAATAATTCGATCTTGGACAAATGCAAAAAGGTAGTCAATCTTACATAAGAGTCCCATGTAACAATCATTCCAACATCCTTTTTCTTTGCCTCTTTTGCAGCCAGTTTTGGACAACTCTTTATGACATGATCATTTCCCTTATGGAAGACCATTAAGAACAGTCTACACAAGTGAACTATCTAGCAAGACTTCATCTAAAGAAATCAATTGCTCTTTGATCTTTGTCAAAAAAATTATCCATAGAATCTCCTTCGTTCATATGCTAAGTGTTGCTCTAGCACAATGGTGAGAACCACGTTAAGAAGCTCCACCTCCTTAATGTCAATCCGTAGAAGAGATAGGAGTGATATGAAGATCGTGAATGTGAGATGAAGTGAGAGTGAAGGTGAGAAGCATAGAAATGCACACACACATACACACAATGAAGAGACAAGCAAGACACAATGGAAGGTAGGAAAGTAGTCTCTATTACTCAAGATCTCAAATACAAGCTCAAGCTCACTCTAGCTCATACAAGTCTACACTAGCCAACCTCAAAAATGAGCTCTCTAGCTCTTTTTATAGATTCTAGATTAGTTTTGACCGGTTTCATATCATAGTCAAAAATAGGTTCTAAGTGCTATTTGAAAGGATAAACGATGTCTAAAAATAGCCAAAATTGGTAGGCTCGTTCTACCTAAGCTCCTCAAGCTCGAGGACTCCTCGGCTTGCACAAAATAGAGCTAGGAATTACAAAAGGGGTTTTTCTATGTTACAAATGGTACAAGAGTGATGAAAATCAGTATTGGGAGTTTTTGAAAAGTATTTATAAAACATATTTGTTTGAAAAATCATCTGGCTAGCTCCTTGCTACTTTATTGTGCTCTGTCTTCACATGCTTCCATGTCGTCTGTGCCTCTGGCTACTGCCAACACCCCCCTGCTCGAATCTTGAGGTGTTCACATGTGGTGCCTTGATGCAACGGAAGACTTTGAATACTATCTGCATCATGTCAAAGATTTTGACAATCATATGCACTGCTACATCGTCCATGCGTCGTAAGCGAGGGAGCCAGTGGCAAATCGTTGCCATCATATAGCCTATAGTTGGTGGTCCGCGGGGTGGCATGAAATATGGGTAATTGAGCCAGTCATGGCAAAGGCCTTCCAGGATTGTTGTTTTGTACTTTGATTGCAAAGGCCTTCCAGGAGTGGCATCATAGCATGGGTCCCCAACATGGGTTATACTTCAAATGGAGTGGTGCCTTGACCCATGTGCTCATCATTTTGGGATATTCCTATAATAAATCCTGGCGCCAATTTGGTTGAAATATTTCTCCTCTCTACGCTACTGGTGGCAAGTCTTCAGGCTCAAACTGAGTTGCGTGGGAGGGTTTCTTGCCTGTTTCCTTTTCGATGGCTAGCTGATATTCTGCCATTAACATAAAGTATGGCTTGTATTGCAGCTCATGTCCAGATATATACCTGCGAGGGGCCAAGTGAGCAAAGTAAGGTGATTGTAATATTCATTCCTCTATCATGGCCATAGCGTGTAACTGAGCTTCCACACGTGTGTGAGTGGGTCTGGCCAAGTTCTTCGACAGTCTTCATCCATGCAGGAGTAGGAAGTTCAAATGTGGTTTGGCCCTTGGCCGTGACGCATCCGCTTGGGATGGGTTGTGGTTCGTATGCTTCTTCAAAAGTGTCCTCCACTGGGATAGTCACTGTTTCTTCATCTGTGGGTAGTTCTGGTGGGGAATCTGGCCTGGGGGGTGCTTTGTATGCTGTGATTTGTGTTTGGAGAGTTACTACCTGGGCCCTTAGAGCATTGAGTTCCTCAATGATTTCAGGAGACGGGTCCGCAGGAGCTGGTGGTTCTGGCTATGCAGGTGCTCTTAATTGGAGCATTTTGTGGTCTTCTTTGAGCTTCTGGTATGCCTCGTTGATGTTGTCGTATTCGTCTAGTAATCTGACATGATCTTCTAATAACATCTTCATAGATTCTGTTGGAACAACTTTGAAATGACTGGGACTTAAGGGTTGGTTTGGTTGATCTAAAGCAGCTTCCAAGTTCTCTCTGTTCTGTTCTTGTAGATGTTGGTTCTCTTCTTTAGCTGCTGCTAAGTGGTGTCTGAGCAGTCCCATGTTTCTAGTAAGCGTCGCATTGCGAATAGTCTGAGCCCGCAATAAGTTGTCCATATCTGTAATGGCCTCTTTTGTCTTCTGTTCACTTTCGAGTTCAAGTTTGTGGTAGGCCTAGTGTAGCTCTTGGTAGCGGGTGTTAAAGGCATTCTCTATTGATAATGAATTGAACTGTGACTGTAAATTGTTCGTTGTCTGCTGCAGCATCTGGTAACTAGTGCCAAGAGATGCAAACTCATCTCTCACTTGTGTCATGCGTGCAAACATCTGACGAAATGCAATGTCGATGGTGGATGATAGTATTAAGGGCGTGGTGAGTGAGGATGCTGTGGGTGTTGATGTAAGGGGAAGGGGAAATAGGGATGGGAAAGTGGATGCAGTGGTGACTATGGAAAAATGTGATGTGCCTAAATGTGGTTGTAAAATGGATGACGTGAGTGGTGGTGCAGTGGGTGGTGATATGTCCATGTCACTAGACGTGGTGTCGAGTGTCGTGATTGTGAATAGTGGAGTGACAATGGGTGCGTGAGTGGGTGTGAATGCAGGATTTACAAAGGTAGCCGAGTAATTTACAGATGGGGTCTCTTGTACTGCTTGGTGGAGAGGGGAAAGAGGAACTATAGTGGGGTGGGGAGGTGAAACAAGTGAGAAGGTTAATGGAGGAGGAAATGGGAATAGGGGTCTTGGAGGGGTGGGGAAGGAAGGAAAGGATGGATGGAGAAGTGGATTGGTTAGAAGGGTGGAAGTCCTAGGAGGGAGGCTAGGTTGTGTAGGTGCGGAAAGGGTGAGAGGAATGGAGGCAACAAAGGCTTCTGCTACTGCACTATCAAAGGATGTGGATATTCGAGGAGAGGCAGAGTGTATAGGAGAGAGTGGAGGGATGGGAGGTGAAAGAGGAGCGATTGGGGGTGGTGGGTACTTTGACAACAATGGTGGTATGTACAATAGAGGTGTGAGGCAGGGAGTCGATAATGATCGTTTCTTCTATCGTAGAGCCTTCAGGAATAAGACGTGCTTCCCTGGCCTATTGGGATGACTGAACATCTGTCGATACACGAATATATTGACCTGGTTTGGATAATAATCGAACTCAGCGTGGGTCAAACTGCAGTAGTGGTATTCTCTACAAATATCTTAATGCTTCATTTGTGCCCACTGACTTAATAAGTTCTCTGAATCCTTGAATGTAGGCTTCTTCGAAGCCTCCTGTGGCGAGTTCCTGTTCTACTAGATCTTGGCTTTCTTCTTTCAATAGCTTTTTGCAGGCCCAAATTGCTTCCATGGTGCAGTATAACTTTTTGATTGCCAGTGTATAGGCAGCAACTTCAAATGTCTCATCTTCATAAGTGCTTGTGTCACCTTGGGTGTCAGTATGTTGTTCCTGCTCATCAGTCTGCACATTCTTTTGAGAGTCATGCATGCCCTGGTTGGCTTCATCATCACCGTCTTCATCGTCTGTTTCTGTCCTTTCTTCTTTTGAACTGGATACTTCTTGCTCTTGTTGTTGATCAGGCGGAGTAGTGGGGTAACTAGATCGTTCATATTCCTGAGAGAAAAACTGTCCTTATGAAAATTGAAATTCATTTGAAAAAGCGTCTCGCATTTCAAAATCCAACGTGGTGTTCGTTTGTTTTGCTTCCAGATTGGGTATCGGAAAAGTAAACGCTTCCGCACCAATGGAGGTGGGAATTTTTGCTTCTGTGGTTGTGGGTTCCTGAACTGAAGTTGCCTGAGAGGTAACTCAATTGGTAGTGCCTTCTGTGATGATAGGTCGCAGTAGTCATATGCGAATGGGTTGTATACTCGCAAGGGGTTCCGTAGGTGACTGTTCTGGAGATGCTTGAGGAGACGGGGACTCTAGAATTTGTAGGCATGGGATAGATCCTTGCATGTGCTTGATTGCTCATCCCTTGCTAGACTTTCTGGCCTTCTTGGCGGTTCCTTTGAACGCTTTCAATTCTTCACTTGTCATCGCACTCTCTATTGGCAAGTCATATGCCAAACACATATAAACAATTCTCGTGAGGGTGCAACATCCATGGATGATTTTTTCCTTTTCCATCTGTGTTGCGCTAAATACAACTGATCAATAATCCAACTTGCAAGATCAACTGTTTGGGGCCCAATACAAGCTAAATACAATCCAAACCAAATGCGTTTGTGGGGCATGGTGAATCGATCCTGAGCTGGGAATGCGAAATGTTGCATACAGATTCTTAGTGGCTTAGATAACTCAGGTGTGATTGCTGAGATGTCTTCCCATTTAGTAACATCACCACACTTCATAGGCTCTGGAATTAGCCGTTCTCACTCTGTCGGAGTGTGTGTTCCATGTATCTTGATTGTAGCTCTAATCAAATCTTTAGAAAGATAAAACTTCTTAAACGGTGCGTCATTTACTAAGGACGACAAAATGAATGTGCCTGGCAAATCCTTGTTCTCCGAGGTTGTCAATGTGGTTACCAAGTAGTAGCATCTGTAGAAATCTGGTTTAGGCAATGGATCACTGAAGTATTCAGTGAAGTCTGCTCCAAACATGCTTTAAGTCTTCTATATTCTGGGGTGCTTCAAACTCTCGGGAGAAGAACTGATGCTTTCCCCACTTACTGCTATCAAAGGTCACATTAACATCAAAAATAAAATTTGCATCTACCAAAGGTCCTGCTAAACCTTGAAACCAATGTGAATTACGATGAACTTTTTTGGTATATCCCCTGATCGGCATATGTCCTGGGAATCCTTGAAATTCTGGCTGTTGTTCAATAGGATATGATTCAACTAGTAAGTCAGCAAAATTTAACACAGGTACAGTGGGGCCAACTTCAGAGGGTCCTTCTTCTGTCTACATGATGAATGATGCAAAAGTGGAGAAGATCTGCTACAAAAGATTAACACATTAGTATGGAAATTAATCATCATCCCATTAAAGTGAGACCGCAATCCCTTTCCATAACCAATGTGTAACTCGTGTAGCCGAGTGTTGTGAGGTGGTTTATGGAATGATTTGTGCAAACTAATGTAGGTCTCTAGACACCTACATGCTTTAGATAGTGCATACATTGCTTGATGAGATTGTTATTACACGTGATGTTGGGTTATGGTGTGTGGATTTGTGCAAAGTTCAGTTGTGAATGAGTTATTACAAGGAAGTTGGTTATTCGGGATGGGAGTAATGTTAGACAACGGGTTTTGAGGAGGCATCTGGGTACATTTCGGTATCCATTTCCTAAGAGTTGCTGAACGGATGGTATGTTTTTGCTGAGGGGCAAAAGGTGGTATCAGATGTGGTGGTATTGAGGGGTGAAGAGATTTCTGAGCAGTATATATTACATGGCTTGAGGGTTGAGCTATGATACACTGTTTGGGTACCCAAATCTGCATGGGTGTGGGTCGATTCTTAAGGTACTTCTTGGCGATCCAAATCTGTCGAATGTTCATACTCGTAGAAGAAGGTTGAGAAGACTTTGGATACTTCCTCTGATTTTGCTGAAACTTCATCTTGGCTTCGTCTGCATTGTTGAAATCTGTCGGTGCTTTCTGTCCTTTTGGCACCCATACTTGTCTCGTGCCTCTTGCTTTGTGATGCTAATATTGCTTTCCTCCTTGTGTCGTCTGATATGGTCGTCGGTCTGGGTTCCTCCGTTGTGGTTGACTCCTTTGTGGTTGAGGTTGAGAGGTCTGATGGACACTCTGCTTTGGAAAAGAAGGGAGGTCCAACACTTGCACAACTTGGCCATTAGGAAGTGCTTCGTTTTGTACTATTAATCTAGGCCAGCTCACAGTAAGTGTGGAAGGATGGGCGCCGCAAGGTGTTTTGCCCATGTGGCTACTGATGCAGTCCACTTGACCGTAGATGAAACCCACCTGACCGTTGCTGGAAGACCAGGGGAAAATCTATTGACCCTCTTTTATCTGGAAACTATCCATCACCAAGCTCTCATGGGTTGACTTTGGAGAGAGCATGCTTGGCCGAGGGATCTGGCCAAAGATCTTCTGGTCCTCCATCGCTTGCATTTCATATGGTCTAGGGTTACATATCTCAGGTGGATTGCCGTTAGGGAAGTCAAGTGGTATCACTCGCTGCTGATCTAAGGTTCCAATCTGCAAGGAGCCTTGTCTAAGTTTTAGGTCCACTGAGTGATCATATAGCCAATCTTGGCCAAGGATTAGGGGTTCTATCAGGTCCTCGTCATGGCACACTAGTAGCTTCGCTGTCATGGTCACATCGTGTATGAGGATAGGAAGGTCCACCTCACCCGTGCAAGGGGTTTCCATGCCTCCTAGCCCTATGAGGTATGCCTCAATTAGCCGCATTTCTATTCTTGAGTCCTTATAGTGGGACCATCTAATCGCACTAGTCGCAACACCTGAATCAATTAAAGCCCTGAGCTCTTGGCAAGGGTTGCCGTGCTCTATCCTGACTGTAATGAATGGTCTCCTATCCACTATGCTAGGATGACTACTTGATTTTGCTTGACACATGGCCATGGGGTATCTGGGTGTTGTTTCTAGATGGTTATAATGTTCTCTCCCTAGTCCTTGTCTTCTTAACTTCATGCGCTTAATGCGTTCTATAACGTCTGCCTGAGCTTCAGCTCGTATTCTATTTTCTTCCTCCTTACACTTCTTATATCCTCAGTAAGAGGTTCCTGATATAACTTGACTCTACAACCACAAATGTAATTAGGCATTATGTCTCCTTCTAAGGTGGTTAATTGTACTGCTCCACTTGTCAAGAGTTTGTTAATGATCATAGTTCCATACCTCGCTTTTCTAACTTTTGTGCATGTTGTTTCAAAGTATACACTAGGACTAAATCTCCTTCTTTAAAGCCTTTATCTTTCACATGTGCATCGAAATATGCTTTCTGTCGCTTCTTCACTGCATATATGCATGCTGCTGCTTTTAGCCTCGTTTCTCCTACTCGTTCCAAGTCCATTATTCTTGATGATAATTCATGGCCGGTCCACTGATGTTCTTGTGCAACCTTAAGGGTTGGTATCAAGAAGTCCAAAGGAAGCACAACATTCTGACCAAAAACCATATGAAAGGGAGTTGCATTGAGTACGGTCTTGTAGGCCACTCGATATGCCCAAACAACGTGATGTAACTGTTTGTCCCAATCTGAATGTTTGTTGTTCACGAGTTTTGTCAGTACGTTACAAAGGATCTTGTTAGTACTTTCGGCTTGACCATTGGCTTGAGGGTGATATGGTGCGGATTTCTTGTGAATCACCATAAAATCCTGTAACAAATATTCAATGACCTAATTTAGAAAGTGAGTTCCTCAATCGCTCACTAACTCTATAGGCATTCCATATCTTGTAAAGACATTTTCAAATAAGAATTTTGTAGAAGTGTGTGCATCACTCTTTTTTTTGGCCTTGGCCTCTACCCGTTTGGTAAGATAATCCGTCACAACTATGATGTATTCATCATGTGTACCTTTTGCAGGGGGTTAATGGGTCCTACAAAATCTATACCCCACCTAGAAAATGCACGTCCTCCCATCATGGGTTTTAATGGCATTTCATCTCTGCGAGTAGGAAATTGAGTTGTTTGGCACACATCACATCTCTTAACATAGGTATGTGCATCCATGTGAAGAGTGGGCCACCATAATCCTACAAAGAGGATGGCTTTGATGATCCTATCGGGGCCAAAATGACCTCTTGCAACACCTTGGTGTGCAGTCTCTAGTATGCTCAAATAATTGCTTTCATGAACACACTGTCTTAGGTATCCATCTCTTCCTCGTTTGTATAGATTGTCGCCAATAAGTGAATAGTCTTGAGCTTCCTGCTCTAGATTGCGTTGTCGTGCTAAGGTCGTTCCTTGAGGGAATGTTTTCGTCCTCAAGTACGTCGCTAAGGGTTCACTCCATTCTGGTGTGAGAGACACATGATATAATGTAGCATGTTCTACTGGTGGTCTTTCACAATAAACAGGGCATTCTTTACACAACTTGTAGACGTCTGCTTCCATCGAAGGCCAATATACTCCTAGTTTATGCAGAGTCTGCAATGTATGATGTTTTGAAGGATGTTGCTTTAATGCACCTACGTGTGCTGATTGCAACCAATTCGCATGTTCAGATTCATCTACACAACAAGCAAGAATCTTTTGATTATCATGTTTATATATACTTCCTGCTATGATTCGATATCTTTGAGACTTGGTAATATCTCCTTCTTTGATCCTTATCCTAGGATTCTTGGGTCCATATGTGAGAATAGGGACAATCGGCTTAGCCCATTCTGGTACTATCTCAAGGTTAAACAAATATCATCCGATAATTCATCCACTATTCCTTGAGGAGCTTCTCCTGTGGTTAGTTGCGAGAGGTGGTCAGCTCTAAGATGTGTCTTTCCCTTCCTGACTACCACTTCAAAGTCATACTCCATGAGTAATAGAAACCTACATATCAATCGTCCGGTATTACATGGCTTATTGACTAAGTACAATAACGCTTGATGATCTGTAAAGAATTTGAACTTGTTTGCCAACAAATAATGTCTGAATTTCTTTACTACGTAGATCATTCCTAATCCTTCTCGTTCCGTGGTAGTGTAATTCCTTTCTGCTACATTCAATTGTCTGCTTGCATAAGCTATGGGGAGATCTATATTACCTTCACTCGTGGGTTGTGCTAACACACATCCTATGGCATAGTTGGATGCATCCACATGTACATGGAATGGCTTGCTCCAATCTGGGGTTGTCAATATAGGTGCTGAGCACAAACGTCGTTTGAGTTCATTGAGTGAATTTTCACACTCATCTGTCCATTCAAACTTGGTCAAAAGAGAGTACAGAGGCTTGGCTATGATTACATACATGTGTATGAATCGTCTATAATAACCAGAATGACCCATAAATGCCTGTACCTCTTTTACGTTATTTGGTCTAGGTAGATCTGCAATTACTTTCACTTTTTCTTCATCTGTCGAAATTCCATTTTTGACACAATGTGTCCTAGAATTTTGCCTTGCCTGACCATGAAAACACATTTTTTTGGGTTCAAACAAACCTGATATTCTCGACATTTGTCAAACACTTGCCTTAGTTCTGGGATATGAGTCTACCTCATATTTGAAGGTGCACATATGTCATCGACATAAACTTCCAAATTCTTGCATAAGAATTCCTTAAAAACATGACACATGAGTCGTTGGAAAGTGGCGGGTGCATTTGTTAGCCCAAATGGCATCACACAAAATGCAAATATGCCCCATTCTGTGGCAAAAGCCGTCTTGTGTTGATCTTCAGGAGCAATGACTACTTGATTATAGCCTGAGAAACCATCAAGAAAGCTGTAAACTTCCTTGCTCGCAACTCTTTCCAATAAGTGTTCCGTGATAGGAAGAAGATAACTGTCTCTAATCGTGGTAGCATTAACTTTTTTAAGGTTAATACACACACACAATTTTCCATTCTTCTTGGGCACTGGGGATACCATTCGGTATGCTCAATTTCGTAAATGAATCCTGCTTCTATCAAACGATCTATTTCTTCTTTAATCTTCGCGGCGTAGTTATCATTGTACGTGTATGGTTTCTATTTCGTTGGTTTTGCATCTGGAGTCATAGGGATTCTATGGGAGCATATATCTAGATCTACTCCTTTCAAGTCTTTGTAACTCCTAGCAAACACATCTCTATATTCTCGCAATAGGGAAACTAACTCTTCTTCTTCTTCATTCGTCAAATCCTGCCCAATGTATGTACATTTTTCTTCTTCTCCTTCTATGGTGACTAAGAATTTTTTGGTTTTCTCTCGATTGTCATATAATTCTCCAACGTGAGCTTTTCTATTAGGCATTCTCACCATTATTCTTCTATCTTCTATTTCATACTTCTTGAAGTTCTCGAGAACCTCAAACAAAGATACTTCTTCATCTGACATGGTTTCCTTCTTCTTTCTTTTCTTACCTTCACTTTTGGCAGTCACTTGTGTGGTTAACCTCACATCATTTGTAAGCTCTCCATGTTGTTAACTGCGGACAAAACGGCCAATGTTAAGGCCAATGTTGAATTAATGCGTTGTTCTAACTGTCAGCACGTGTCAAACGAATCGTGGGTTCTTGGGAGTGGTAGGGGTCTGTTAGACAGAGGCCCTGTACTTAGTTCCCAAAATAACTGATTCAGTTGCAGCAATAAAATGCTGACAGTTCTATCTGAATCTACTGTCCTTAGACAGTGTCATCCCAGTCTTAGCTCAGCTACCAGTAACAACTAGACTGTACCAGACTTATCTGTACCTTGGTACCGAATTACTTCAGACTAATATGCTACTGTAACAGCACAGTAGTCCAACCTTCACCAAGACAGGGCTCACAGTCAAGCAACCGGATCACAGAAGGTACCTACGGTTTCAACCTACAGTTTTGAAGACTAACACACACTGGAATTACCCTTAACTATAGGTAATTCTCACCGTACAAGTGCAGATCGAGAACAACACTACTTCTACACAACGTTCTTAGGGAAAGATTACTACATTCACACAGACTTATCAGTACTTAGCAGTTCAACAAGGAGAGGAGCACTTCGTCGTACATCTTAACAGAACAATTTGTCACAACGATCCACAGTAACTCTTTCAGACAACGATCCAACGACTTACTGAATGGAACTAGATTCACAGTGTAACCGAGATTGACAGATGACTACACAGAGTACAACAGAGTACGTAGAGCTTAGACAAGACACACTACAACAACACTTAGACACTCAACCAGACGAACAGTCTGGCGTTACTCAGAATTGATCCGAAAAAACCGCCCCCCTTGCGCCTCCCTTTTCATTGCTTTATATAGAAATTATAAATATGCGCGTAACAGCCTTTCGCGCGTGTTTTACAAAGATTTGTGTTATACCTGTCCCAATCCGGCGGCCGACTAACATTGGCACGCACGGTGGACTCGAACCCGCATGTTGCAAAACTATTGTTCATTGACTATTCCTTCTAAGTACATGTTTCGGGCTAATCTAAATGTACGGGTGATCTTTTTCTTAAGTGTTTCTAATAATTGTTTGAGAGTTTCTGGCTCTACTAGTTGGGCATCTACTCTAACCGAACTTATGGCTATGGCTTCGGTTAACAAACTTTCTGCTTGTGTTTGCAGAAAGGTTTCTTGCAGATAAAAGTCATTGGCCAATGCAGCATCTCGGGACGTCTTCATTTCCTCGAGCTGTTGCTCCATCTTCTGTACTCTTTCTTTTATGTTTGCCAGTTGGTTTTCGCGCCTCTCAATCTCCCGAACTTGAAAATCTACAGTCTTGATGTATGAGTCCTTCTCGTGTTTGAGATTGGCAATGAGCTTTTGTGTCTGCCCTTCCTTTGTTAGGTAGTGCTTGAGCATATTATTTACGTCTGCCAAATTTTTGTTGGTTCTCTGCAGTTCTTCTTCTATTCTTTTCTGCTGCAACTGCTGTTCTTGACTCTGCTGCACCAGTTCTTGTAATTGCTTTCTGGTTTCTTCTAGTAGATTTCCCAATGCAATTTGGGCATCTTCTTTGTCTTGTATGTCCTGCTTCATTTTGTTGATTTCTTCATTGGCAATCTGCAGTAACTCTTCTTTCTTTGTAAGTTTTGCCACTGCCGCATCTCTCTTATTGATCAGCATTTCCTGTTCGGTGAGTTTTGCCTGTAATTCCTTCAATTGCTCTTGCAGGGATTGGTTTTCGGCTTTGACAATGAGTACTTCCTGTAGGGGGCTGATGTCAGCTTCTAGCATATCAACTTTATGTTGTAGCTCATTGTGGATACTGTCTGTGGCTGCTTTCATGTGAATAGGAAGTTGTTGAGTTAAATTGATAAGAACTTGACCCATATTGGCCAGTTCGAAAAGTATTGGAATGGAAGGGAGGGTTAACTGGGGTCGTGGTTGGGAAGAGGATGTGTTGAGGAGCTGCTGGGAGTTCGGTGGAGAATATTTGAGGGAGGAGGATGAGGACTCAGCGGTTTCGGCCGGGTGAATGGGCTGGATGGGGATGATGGGTGGTTCCGGTGGGGGAGTGGGAAGGATGGTTTGATTTGTTACCTGATTGGCGAATTGTTGTTCCTGCTCTGCAACTGTGGATTCCACTACTTTTAGCAGTCTGTCCAGTGCTTCCTTAGCAGCTTGTTCTTCATCTATCTGTTGTTTTTCTTGAGACTCTTGCTGTGATTCTTCTTCGGTCGATGATGTGTCAGCTTCCGTATGTTTTTCTTGTTGTTGTTCTTGTATGCCTGGTTCAAATATTTCTGCTGCTGGTTGCAGTTGTTTACCGGAGTGGATCTGAATTACTGCAGTGTGTGTTTCTACTGGTGTGATTTGTACCATATTAGCCATTGGGTTTTGTCGTTCCTTCTTCCTCTAATCATACTCAGCTGCATCTTTACAAAATCTTCTAATGTGACCAAATTCACCACAGAAATGACAGTGCGGTGGTGGTAAATTGGGATTTTCCGGTGGCGATCCGGTCTGCCAGCGGTTTGCATTATAGTTGTTATTTCTCTGTCCTCTGTAATTTCGATATCCTTGTTGCTGGTTGTTTCTCATTTGCGGAGGCACATAGTGATTGGCTGGCTGCCCTGGTTCCTGTATAATTGCATTGACAGTCGCTGTTCCTTGCACTTTGGCGTTATATGCACAGTTTTCGGTGGTGTGTCCGATAGTGTTGCAGATAGCACAAAACCACTGATTAAGTGCACAAGTGGCACTAGTATGGCCTGAATTCTTGCATGTAGTACAGTACATGTAATAAAGTAAGTCTATGATCCAAGGGTCTAGCCGGTTCAGAAAGATCTGAAATCGGACACCGTTTGGTCATCCGTGTGTATGACCAAAGATCTCGAGTTTAGACTTACTAGGAGGTCTTGTGCTCTTGTGAACAAGTGAACCACTTAGCTTAGTGGTTAAGACTCAAGGGTGTGAAGGACGAGGTCTTGGGTTCAATCCCCATGGGATACATGGGAAGAGTGTTTTGCCCAAAGAGCTCTAGAACCTTCTAGAAGCATCCACTGGACACTTGGCGCACATGTAGTTACATGGCTGACACTTGGATGATTAGTATCCACCTGCCCAAGAAGGCAGTCCCCTGGAGAGAGCTATATATAGAGGCATTTGGTTGGGAGGAGAGTCATCTCTCTAGCATGTGGTGGTCGTAATCCTTGTTCTCTTGCATTGGTATCAGAGCCAAGCTCTCATGGTGACCTTGGAGTGGGCTTTATCATATGTCTCTCCATTAGCTTCTTGCTCATGAGTCTTTGGCATGCATAAGCTCTTCTACGAATTTTTGCTCGCGGTTGTGTGGAGAAGCGTGCCGAATTCGTCCTCGTGGCTTTGCTCGATCTTGTGGCTTAGCACAAGAGCATATTACCAAAAAGTGGCCTTCTGTAGTGTGCTGCCGGCGGGATTTGATCCCTCGCCCCCCCAACAAGAGCGCCATCGTCTACCCAACAAGACCACAGGCGAATCACTCTCAATGGTTCTGCAGAAATTGCTCTTATGCTAAAGTCTGGCGCCGAAAAGCTTTCATCTAGAGCAAGACCAAAAGAATTCCCGAACGCCTGCTGCCGACGGGACTCGAACTCGCACCAGCGATTTGAAAGGGAGGCGACCTATCCACGCGTCCACGGCGGGATCATGTCCAAGAGCTGTACGTTAGTTGTTTTTTTAAAGATCGGCGCTGTCATCGAGCTCTAGATAAGGCGCAAAAAAGGGCAATTACAAAGGTGTACCGTAAAGGAATCGAACTCGAAACCTCTCCATGTCCGAGCGCTGCCTTAACCACAAGGCCATACGGGCGTTCGCGACAAAGGATGCAGAGCAAATAATATTGTTCGAGTTTGTGCTGCAGAAGCTCTTAACCAGGAGCTAAAAGAGGTTAATTATCTCTGGTTATACGTCCGCGGGATTCGATCCTCTGACCTCGTTGTGGAAGATCAGGCGCCTATCCATGAAGTACAGAAGCGTTCATGAATTCTACGACAACCGGTACCATATACTTTTAGTGCAGAAGAAGGTTGAAGGAGCAAAAGCATTTCCAACCTCTGCTGTTGGCCAGGGTATCGAACCCCTGTCCCCCCAACTAGAAGGCACTCTTCTATCCACGACGACGAGCGCCGTTCGTGATTTCATTCTGTTGCAGAACATTTTAGTCTCGATTCGGCGCTGCAGATGATCTGAGTTACGGAGGCCTTTGGTGATCGAAGTCAAACGAAGCTTGAGAGTATATCTTTGGTGAGCAAAGGCACAAGGAAGGAGAATGGCTTTTCTAGAGGTCAATGGAAGGACGTAGCTAATTGGAAGATAAGTATTTTCCAAGTTATGTCTTCATTTCAATATTTGTTTTCTCCATGCTTTCATGTAGGATGCATTTTATGAAAGAATAATGCAAATTAATGAAAGCTAAAAAAGAGAAAATAAACATATTGAAATGCAAAAGCACAAACATATTGAAATGTTTGGTATGCAACTACAAAAGAAATGATTGTTGTTGCATTTCTCCTTTCAAAAGAATGTTTTTAGGCACCTTGCACATTTGTTTTCTTGCTTCCAAAAGGAATAGTATGCACTCAAGTATGTGCACATGTATATAACCTTTTGTAAGGTAGAGGAAAGATTTTTTGTGCATGGATGATTGGACGCACACATATATGTTTCAAGCTCAAGAAATTGCTTGATTTATGTTTAGCACATGAAAGGAGAATGGCATGTACTCACATGCATTTGCATCCAAGAATGGGCATTTGCATACATGAACATGCATTTGCATGCAAGTAGATGCATGAGCATACGCATGTTGTTATGATAAGTAGTTGAATACGTATACTTTCATTCCTTTCTTTTTCTTGACTTAGCTAGGTGGAAAATATAGAAAATTACCTAGTTGCAAGGATCTTAACCATCATGCAACTAAGTATCTAGTCTATTTTTTCCTAAAAAGTGATACATAGGAACCACTTAGTATGAGTCTTTTTGAGGAAAAGAAAGCAAGTTGAAAGTAAGTATTCATAGAGTTACTTTCCAACATGCATGCTCATTTTAAGTTTGGGAAGAAACCCAGATACTCTTAGCAACTATCGAGGATTTAGTTGTTTTTGGATGTTCATGTTCATGCATCCAAGTAAGGAAGTTTCTGTTGAAACTTGTAAGCTCCAAAATATTTTAGGAGATTTAATACTTTATTATTCATCAAATATTGATGAAAATAAGTAGAAGTATTGAACTTCTAGAATCCCTGGAACTCTAGTGTTCATAGATGTTAGTTTCCAGAAATGCATCTCAAGGCATGATGCAAGGTCTTCAATCGACGCGGAAACTTTTCAAGGAAACTTGCTTGATTCTATTTAAGCTAATTCAAGGCTTAAAAATGAGAGACCAATATTAGTTGATCTTTAGGAATCAAGTAATTTCCTAAAGACATGACAATTAATGAAATGATTCAAATCATTTTCATTTTTGAAACAGAGATATCTTAGGAAATCATGATATTTCCTAAAGACAATTTAGGAAACAAGTTCTTTCCTAAAAATTAAGCTTCAAGAGGTATAGCCTTGAATCTTATAAAAATCAAGAATATCTTTTATAAGATTAAGTAAATAATTTCAAGCATTATTTGCTTGTGGAAAGTTTTCAAATATGGAGACTTTGTTAAAGCACTTTTCTAAAGATAAGAAAAGTATGCTTGGTGGTTTTTAAGATAAGAAAAGCTTAAACAAGAGAACAAGTAATCTTTGGAATTAAGCTATTTCCTAAAGATAAGCTAATAAAAGAGTTTAATTAACTATTTCACTAGTTAAATGAGAATTATCTTTTGGACAAGCAAAGCCTTAAGTCTTGGTCTTATCCAAAAGTCTAGAATTCCTTTTGAAGATCTTTCCAGTAAAGGAGAAGATTCCAAGATGAATCATTGAACTGGAAAGCAAAAGATTCCAAGATGAATCATCTGCTTCAAGTTATAGCCTAGTATTATTTGATTCCCTGGTAGGAATCAAAAAGTTCTTGAAAAAAAAAAAATCTCCCCAGACGTGAGACTAGCATCTTTCAAGAAAAGTTATATAGTAAGTAGTTCCCAGCAAATCCCGAACCACCAGGTTTGGTATTTAAGTCCAAATAGTGATATAACCTAATGGTATATCATTGATTCTTAGCTTTGGAATCTGAAAAGCACTAGAAAATGCTTGGACTTAAGTTGAGGGAAAGATCTCTAAAAATCCTGCAGGTAAGCAAAGAAGCTTAAGATAGTTTAAGAGATCTTAAAAGATAAAGACTAAGTCTTTATTTTGTCACAAGGATCAACCAGATTTGATCAAACTTGGCCATGATTGTCCAAGAACGTGCGATTAGAACTACTCTGTAGATTGCCCAAGTATTGGCAGTAAAATTTCGTTAGGAATAATTCACTCAAGTTCCATTTATCGAATGGAAAATTGTGAAAAAGTAAGCTGTTCCAAGTCTGAACAGAGTGAAGTAATTCCAAGTATGTAGTCTGCAACCGTGAAGACGGTACTTAAGTCTGTGGAAGGTAAAACATAAGTGTTTGCCTATCCTTAAAAGGATTTTGGTACAAATCCAGAAAGCATAAGCGGATGCTCAGACTTAAGCAGTAGAGAGATTCCTGTAAAAAGTCTCGGCCGAGATAGGTACCTAAAGCAATAATAAAGAAGGAATCTAAAGACAAGAAGTCAAAAGCTCTTGTCGCTACAAAATTGGTCAAGAATAACCAATTGAACTTGAATTTGAGAAATTCAAGAACTTGGAATTCTGATTGGTTTTCATTTGAAAACCCCAGTAAAGAAGAATTGATATTCTGTCAAGAGTTTTTTTTCCAAGGCAAAGCACATGATTATGAGGTGATCATGTGAAGGAATCAAAACCTAGGAAAATCTAGTTAGAGGTAATGCCTAAAACTTCCAATTCTTGTAAAAGAATTGAAGAAATAAAGTACTCTATCAAGAGATGTTTAGACTTTAGGATAAGAATCACCCACACATTAATGTGAATATAAAATAGGGTGGTATGGGACACCAGATTTTATACTCAGATTGATGTAGGAAAGATGGTATGGGACATCGGACCGTGGGATGATAATTATCTTTTAGTCCTAGTTTGGATTTTGAAGTTAGGTTTCATCCTCAAGGGAATTAAGACTTCAAGGAAAGTTTAATTCGTAAAGGATGAGAGTAGTATCTTGTGATACTTCAAGGTAACTTCAAGATCAAGGAAACTGAAGATATGAAGTAAGTAACTTCCAAGATCTTCTTAGGACACTTCAAGCTTAAGTGTTATTGATCAGAAATATTTTATAAATTTCTGAAAGAAGTTGGACTTTGATTTTGAGTTGATCTTTTCAACTAAAGATTTAATTGACTAAGTCAAGCATCCAGTTCCTAGTGTAACTTGAAAAAATTCACTCTTTTGACTCAAAGAAATGCACAAGAATTGCATTCACGATTAGGAGTCAAAAAGATTGAATGAGACCTGAACTTAGTCTCAAGGGAAGCATTATTTGAATATTTAAAACTCATCGACAGAACCTCAGTGGGTCGACACACTGATATTGGTTACCACACTAGTATCTTGTGGTTGGATGATGTTTTTGATTTTCTTTGTATCTTTTTGAGAATCCAGCTTATTTCTCTAAAAGATAAAGACAATGCTTCAATATCTTGTTGAAATAGATCTTTAAAAAGTAAAAAGTCCTGAGTCATCTAGTCTTTGACTCATAGCAAGTTTATGTATGTTCGAAGTTTGAATTGGTTGTACAGAGTTTTAGTTATTTCTTTTTGGTTTCCAAATCTTTTGAAATTGACTCAGATATAGTATCTGATTCCTTTTGCAAAAGACCAGGGTTAGCCGGTTAGAATAAAATAACTAACTTGAACATCCTAGATAGATGTTATGTACAAGAACCTTTTCAATCTTCAAAAGGTGATAAGTCTAAGTGGACTTATTCATTTGAGTTTGCTTTAAGTTATAACATAAATAATTTCCTAGAGTCCAGTATACTCTAGAATAAAGAAGTTAGGAATTGCTCATTAGATTGACAATTCCCAAGAACTTTCAGTTAAAAGTCTTTGAGAAAAGTGTCCTAAGTTGGACAATTTTCATTTTTAATTTGAATTGGTGAAGTTAGTTTGGTTGATTCCACCGAAATGGTAAACTTTCTCCTACAGTTTACATGAGATTTTTTCAACTCATTGGGACAAAGTAGTCCTCTAGTCGGGTGAAAAAATCAAGTAACTGTTAGATAAAAGTAAACCATTGTACAGACATCTAAAGTTAGATGTATGGGACAACCAAACTTCAAGTTCTCCAAAACAAATTCAAGTGAATCAAGAATTCTCAAAGTCTTGCGAGGGATAAGAATTCCACCTTTATTACTAAGTCCATGCACCAGTTATGCCTAGAAATGGATTAGTAATTTAAATCCACCTAATTCACATGTTTGTGCCTAGATCGCACATCCAGAAACTGTGAATTAGCCAGGGATATGTGTTTAGATCCATCCTCATTATTCTTCACTAGTTTGTACTTTGTCTTGTTCATCAGAGTGCAAAACCAGATAGTGTTTTGAATCTTTTGGGCAGGGATGCCACCACAGAGATGAGACATGTTCTTCCAGTTCTAGAACATGACCATGTTCTTCCAGTTTTAGAACATGAGGCTCGGGGGTTGCCTACAGTATGTATATAGCTCTATTTTCGAGGACGAAAATCTTTTCCAAGGGGGGAAGAATGTAATAAAGTAAGTCTATGATCCAAGGGTCTAGCCGGTTCAGAAAGATCTGAAATCGGACACCGTTTGGTCATCCGTGTGTATGACCAAAGATCTCGAGTTTAGACTTACTAGGAGGTCTTGTGCTCTTGTGAACAAGTGAACCACTTAGCTTAGTGGTTAAGACTCAAGGGTGTGAAGGACGAGGTCTTGGGTTCAATCCCCATGGGATACATGGGAAGAGTGTTTTGCCCAAAGAGCTCTAGAACCTTCTAGAAGCATCCACTGGACACTTGGCGCACATGTAGTTACATGGCTGACACTTGGATGATTAGTATCCACCTGCCCAAGAAGGCAGTCCCCTGGAGAGAGCTATATATAGAGGCATTTGGTTGGGAGGAGAGTCATCTCTCTAGCATGTGGTGGTCGTAATCCTTGTTCTCTTGCAGTACATCTGTCTGGTCGGATCTTTGGTGGTATTTCTATTTGCTTTTAGCCACTCCAGATCTTCTGTAAATCCGCCAACCTTGTTTTCCAGCTGTAGAGCCATTGCAATCACTGCATCTAGCATCATAGCTCCTACACAGCGTATAATCATAATCTGTTTAAGTTGCGGGGTCAATCCATTGATAAACCACTGAGTAATAACGTCATCTGGTAGGTTGGCATGTGCTTGTGGTAACTGCCTCAAATGAGTTCTCAATAGAGTGGCGTACTCCTGTACAGTTTGATTTATCTTCTGTCTATTGTTTTGCAGGTAGTCAAAAATTTCGGCTGGATTCTTCTTTAGCCTAAATCTTTGCAGAAATGCATTCCTCACTGCTTCATAGGTGCCGAAATGGTTAATATCATATTCTGTAAGCCATCTAGCTACTTCGTTGACCAATGTCGATTGAAAGACAATAGCCTTATACGCCGGATCAGGTGGATGGTTGAGAACTGCGTAGCTTATCTCGAATGTGCGTACATGAGCATCCGGGTCATCTCCTGGGAATCCACCAAATTTGGTGTACGTTACTCCTGTTGGAGTCGGCCTTGGTGGGCATACTTGTTGTTGCTGCTGCTGTTGTTGTTGTTGCCCGTTCATGGCGAGTGTATTGTGACTATCTTCTGTATCTTGGGGCTGAATATCTGAACTATCGGAATCTGTATCGTCGGACTGTGCACTTTCCGGTTTGATAATCTTGTTCAGTATGCTTCGAATCTCGGTTTCGAACAGGCTACCTTCCTTTTTGATGTCAAATGTAGGAAAGCTTACTCCCAATAGCGGTGACTGGGCTGAAGATTCACCAAGAAATGGTAAACCGTCGCCGAAAAACTGCAATTTTGTTACCGAAATATCACCGGAATGTGTCGAGATTTCGTCAAAACAAGGTGTTTTTACGCCTTCGCTAATTTCTTTTGCTAAAGTGTTTCTAGTCGTAAACAAATTTGAATCTTTACCCAAGATTGTTAAACTAACTTCAGACTGCGTCCTGGTAGATTCTGGAGTTACTATATCTTCGACAGACTGTGCCGAAATAGTACCGGAATTCACCAGAGGCGTAACACGTTCCACCGGAATATGACCGGAATCATTAATAACATTCTTGACTTTCTTGACAACTGGTTTAGACCTAGTTGTACTTCTACCTCCTGGAGTCGTTTTTAACAAATTAAGTACCCCGGGCAGGCTGTTCTTTGGATACGTTTCACCGAATCGAGTAACCGGCATGTATCATCTTTTGTACTAATCGCGTACTATTACTGTCGAAAAAAAAATTTAGTCACTTTTCCACAATAGGTTTGCAATATTCTGATCTGTTGCCACCTTCCCGTAGTTAAATGGCAATCTTGATAACACTTTCGACAAATAAACAGCAATCTTGATGCCACCTTCCCACAGACGGCGCCAAGTGTTAACTGCGGACAAAACGGCCAATGTTAAGGCTAGTGTTGAATTAATGCGTTGTTCTAACTGTCAGCACGTGTCAAACGAATCATGGGTTCTTGGGAGTGGTAGGGGTCTGTTAGACAGAGGCCCTGTACTTAGTTCCCAAAATAACTGATTCAGTTGAAGCAATAAAATGCTATTGACAGTTCTATCTGAATCTACTGTCCTTAGACAGTGTCATCCCAGTCTTAGCTCAGCTACCAATAACAACTAGACTGTACCAGACTTATCTGTACCTTGGTACCGAATTACTTCACACTAATATGCTACTGTAACAGCACAATAGTCCAACCTTCACCAAGACAGCGCTCACAATCAAGCAACCGGATCACAGAAGGTACCTACGGTTTCAACCTACAGTTCTGAAGACTAACACACACTAGAATTACCCTTAACTATAGGTAATTCTCACCGTACAAGTGCAGATCGAGAACAACACTACTTCTGCACAACGTTCTTAGGGAAAGATTACTACATTCACACAAACTTATCAGTACTTAGCAGTTCAACAAGGAGAGGAGCACTTCGTCGTACATCTTAACAGAACAATTCGTCACAACGATCCATAGTAACTCTTTCAGACAACGATCCAATGACTTACTGAATGGAACTAGATTCACAGTGTAACCGAGATTGACAGATGACCACACAGAGTACAACAGAGTACGTAGATCTTAGACAAGACACACTACAGCAACACTCAGACACTCAACCAGACGAACAGTCTGGCGTTACTCAGAATTGATCCGAAAAAACCGCCCCCCTTGTACCTTCCTTTTCATTGCTTTATATAGAAATTACAAATATGCGCGTAACAGCCTTTCGTGCGTGTTTTACAAAGATTTCCATTATACCTGTCCCAATCCGACGGCCGACTAACAATGTCTCTAAGGGTGAGCTTCTACCTGGTAGAAATATCTACCTCTTGAGCTTCCATAGCCTCCTCTATTGTAGCCTCTTCCTCTTTGGTTTCTAGGGTTCCTGAAAACAATTCTCACTAATGTGAAGTTAACCCACATACGGCGTATGGAGAGGAGCTTTGAGATCTCCCCCTACCTTGTCTTCCTCATTTGCCCCTTCCTTTTGAGCTTCTACCTCTTATTGAAAAATTTTCTTGAGAAGTACTACCTTCATCATCAGACTTTTTACCCTTGCCGTTGCCATCTTTATTCTTATTCTTATCTGTATATAGAGCATAGGATTGATTACCTTTTGAGTTATCTCCATTCTTCATAAGCTTTTCCTCATGTGTGAACACTTGTCCCATGAAGGTGCTGAAATCAAGAACTTGCATATCCATGTAGAGGTCCAGGGTTGTGGTGAAGGCTTCCCATTTGTCATTTTCCTTTATTCCATTGATCACTTGCCTCACTATTTGCTCTTCATCAATGATCTCTCCAATGCTTCCAAGTTCATCTGCTAGCTCCTCCATCTTGGTGACAAAATCAGTCACAACCTTTGCTCGAGCATCTTCTTGAGTGTGGTGAACTCGATCCATAGTTGATTCTTTCTTGCCTTGGTACTTGATGAGAAGAATGCTTCAAGAGCATTCCAAGTCTCTTGTGAAGTCTTGCAGCTCCTGATGTGTGGAAGTAAAAAAATCAGAGATTGAGTTTAGAATGTATGAGCTGGCTAGAGCAGCCTTTGAGCACCATGTGGTTAACCTCTCTTGCTCTTTTTGAGTTGGTTGTCCTTTGCTTTTGAGGATTGGCATCATCTCATCTCCAAATATGTAGCCATAGAGATTTCTCTCTTAAAGATAAGCTTCCATTCTGAGTGATCAAGCTGAGTAATTACTTTGATCCAATTTGCCTATTGATGAAGGAAAACCATCTCCCATGTTGATTTGTTGTTGCTCTAATACCATTGTTAGGAGATGGCTTGGTATGTTCGAGAGATGAGTTGGTGTTGCACAAAACTTGCTCTACACCTACCAAGTTAGCTCCAGGGATGCTTAGTAGACTTCTTTGGATTCATATTAATGCATTTAGAACCACCTAATGGTCTAGAACATTATTTTCAAAAGTTTGCACCAAAACAAATAACTTGCATATGCAAGGATTGTGAAGGAACCTTCTATTTGGGGAATTCAGGTGCTTAGCGTTTTGCTTAGAGCTCACAACTTGGCATGAATTGACTAGAGAGATTTTGCACACATCTAATTAAAGAGTATAGCTAGATAAAGAAAGTTATTTCATGCATTTAGATGCACCATGCACTAAGAAATGATTCTAACAAATTAGGGGAGTCATCCTGACATTTTAGGAACTAGAAGATGTGCAGACATAGTCACCTTCTTTAGTTCATATCTCAAGATTGGCGAAACCAAAGTTAATGAAACTTGATAAAAAGATAGTAGACACTTCAAACTAACTATAAGTACACACAAAGAAATCATTTCTACAAAATCACTGAAATGATGAAGATGCAACATAGAATAGTAGAGAAAGATATGCTTGAAGAAACGTATCAAAATGTATATGATAATGAACATATGATACAAGGGAAGTGTAGTGGACTAGTCATACATGAGTTGAGCTCAATGTGTGCTCAATGATGTAAGTCAATATCTCTCCGAATGACTCTCTTTATCCCATGAGTAAAAACATCCCTATTTATACTCATCATGTGAGTTTGAATTTGAATTTTCCCTCACATTAAAGTGTTCCTACTTTAGGAATGGTTTGAATTGATTCTTCCTAACACATGAGTCATGGGTTTAGCTTCCTAACTTAGGCATGCTCCTTGTACCAACATATAATACACTGTGATAACATTACATTGCATTTACAAGAACAACCTATAACACAGACCACATAAGATACAACATTGGTTGAGTTATTGGAAGAATTGAACACATTACGGGTGTGAGTAATAGAATTACAAAATTGGCAGGCATAAGAAATTGCAATTCTATGGAAAGACTCCCCCTCTAACCTACCTACGGCCAAAGAGATAATGGCCATCCAAGTCAAACCTACTTTCAAAGAAGAATACGAACTGCAACAAGTAATTGGTGGAAGAGTTAGTGAAGAAGGACAAGACACATTCGAGCTTCCATGGCAAACATGGATGAAGCCAATGGAGGTGTTGGGGAAAACACACTCATCCAGAATGTAGGCATAGCTACAAGCCATGGAAACTATTGAAGATACTATTCTACAATCTCCATATTTTGTAGAGCTGGCATGATGCAAGTACATCTTGATAAATGAGTTGTAGTATAAACTATACTTTATGTATGTAGCAGAGTATATTGATCGAGCATATGACAGGAAAGAAACCCACACATGCAATGGAGTTCCAGTTAGAGGATCTTCCTTCGTGTGCAAACAAAGGAACTATATTTCAACCAAATTGGAGGAAAGAATTACTACAAGAATACCCCCAGATGATGTACACCTGGTCAAAGGCACCATTGCATATCCTGTACAATCCATGCAATGGATTCATCCCCCATTTTCAATCTTGGGATGCATTCACCATCAAAGTTTAGAACAATAAATAGTGCTAGGATTGGTTAAACTATCCATATTTCATGCTAGCACAAGGTCCCCCGATAGTCGCATACATGATCACGACCATATGACACTGGCTACCACGATTGAAGTGTATGAAAGATATAGAAGCCCAAACGTTGATAAAGACATTTGATCTCATGCAAATGGTTTTCAAAGTCTTTCGATGTGTCCGAGCATGCCACATGTATACCCTAGGGTTTGGGCATGGTAACGGAGATCTAGTGTATGATATGAGTACCATGCCATTCCTTAACGTATATTATGCTTGGCACTATTGCATTAAGTACTTACCAACCTATTATAAATTAACATTTGAAGAGATGCTCATGATGGGATTCTAGGAATACCACTAAAAAGTTGCACACACATCATTCACAAGTCTTTCTTGCATGACTTAATTCTCACACTTGGTATCAAAGCAAAGTCTTGTTCTACAACAATTTCATACCACCTGATGAGAGGTCTAGAGCACTAGACACATGGTTCTTTATCAATAAGAAGAATCAGATTATTTAGGAGCACTTGGATAAGTAGAGAGAAGTGCTTCTGAAAGTATTTGATACTATCTCTGAGTTTCTTCAAGTCCACAAGTTTATCTTGGGACTTAGAGAAACCATTAGACCTTTGGTGAGGAAGGAGAGATATCAGTCCTTGGCATAGGCCACGGAGATGGCTTTAGTCTATGAGGATGGCCATAAGGACATAGGCTCCTAGGGTCAGAGGTCGTTATGGCCTAAGGTAAGGCAACCCTTCCACACATCTACTCCTGGCTCGAACAATGCACAACTTTCTAGAGAGGCTAAGCAGGTGCACATGATCAAGACAGTTGAATGACGTAAAAGGAAAGTGTATGCTTTGGGCTGAGAGGGATTATAATAAGTATATTCTTACTCCTCAATAGAACGAGAAGGCAATGAAAGAGGGCTTATGCTATGGGTGTCTAGGGTAGCACCTCTTGAAGGACTATCCTAATAAAAAGAAAATAGCAGCCACCATAGTTATTCATCCCACTCAAGCAAGGAGTGATGGAGATGAGGACTTTGGAGATTCCCGATCCCCAATATCATCTCTCATAGTGGCAGTGATGGTCACGAAGAACGTCCCTATTGATATCAGTTTTCAGATACTGAACTGATTGTCATGAGTTGATTCGTAAGAGAATCAGTTGTATGTTAATCCGGAGAAGACTCAATTGTTTCTTCCAAGGATAGAGTATCTAGGGCATGTGGTCTTAGCCGATGGGGTTCAAATGGATCCCAATAAGGTCTCAGTTATTCTAGCTTCGCCTACTCCTCAGGATGAAGGGCAATTACGATCATTTCTAGGAATTTCTAGTTTTTATAAAAAATTCATCTCTTCTTATTCGTCGCTAGCACCACCTATGACAAACTTGCTTCAAGGCAAAGTTCCGTTTGCATGGAAGCAAGAGCAGCAAGATAATTTTGATACTCTGAAACAAGCTGTTTCAGAGGCCCCTATACTCACAGTGTTAGATCTTCAGAAACCATTTGAGTTGTAGATAGATGCTAGTGGTATAGCCATAAGGGCAGTTTTAAGCCAAGATGGAAGGCCAATAGCTTTTGAAAGCAAGAAATTGAGTAGTGCATAACGCGATTGGCCCGTGCACTTAAAGTATGGAGATAATATCTTTATGATGAAGACTTTAATGTATACATAGATCATCATACACTCAAGTACTTTTGTAGTCAGCCAGATCTTCGAAGCACACAGGCTCATTGGGCTAAGTTCATGCAAGATTTTCACATGGAAATCCTATATAGAAGAGGCAAAGAGAACATAGTTTGCTAATGCATTATCATGGATAATGTATCAAATGAGCTTTACAGTTCTAGAAAGCTCATTGCTTCAAGAGATAAATGAAGCACAAGTGGAAGATCCATATTTGTTGCAGATTATTAGAGTCATCAGTGATGACTCTTGTAATAAAGTGATAGGAAGGAGATGATTGAACCATAGCCTTGACAAATAGGAGATGGTTGAACTACACCCTAAGAGAGAGGATTAGGAAGTAATCCTCAACCATGGCTTTTGGGGCAAGTGGTTAGCCCATCACATTCCTAACCAAGAGGTTGTGAGTTCAATTCCTTACATTGGTATCAGAGCCTAGGAAGTAGGCTTGGGCAAGGTGGAATGATTCAATGGCCTCTAAAAAAGGCGCTTGGGCACTCTACCATGTGAAAGGGTAGGAATTGTGGAAGGCGCGCGCGTCGGTTTCAAGGATGGACCTTACAATGATTGAGGTGTATCTCTCAATCCGTAGGTCGGATTGAGGCATGTAATATCCTGTTGGAAAGCTCTCGGAATGAACTTTCCAATGAGCTAGCTTAAGTGTGAACTCCATGGGAATCCTTGGGTTGCACTTGATTGAGTGTTCAAGATACCAAGCATGGGTGAAAACGAGGTTCAAGACTGAGGTTGAGAACAAGGGCTCGAGATACCAAGGTTGCGAACAAGAAGGTTCAAGACACCAAGGTTGAGAGCAAGGCTTCAAGAGACCAAGGTTGCGAACAAGGTTCAAGAAACTATGCGAGGTTGAGGGACATCAATTCAAGGGCACCTAGGGAGTTCAAGGGATTGATCACCGAGGCCAGAGGGATACAAGAGTAGATCATTGAGGACAATGATTGACCAAGGGGGGAAGAATGTAATAAAGTGATAGGAAGGAGATGATTGAACCATAGCCTTGACAGATAGGAGATGGTTGAACTACACCCTAAGAGAGAGGATTAGGAAGTAATCCTCAACCATGGCTTTTGGGGCAAGTGGTTAGCCATCACATTCCTGACCAAGAGGTTGTGAGTTCAATTCCTTATAACTCTATTATAGGACATAGAGCAATTTCAACTATTTCTTCACCTAGAAGAGCAAACAACTCCAGTCTCTATTCCAATTTCTCAAAGGAGAATGGAATAGTCAAACGACAATGATAACCATGACGTTCCTTGCGCAGGGCATCCTGGTGTTTGAAACCACACTTTATGCACCCATGGCCAATGACTAAATACCCTAAGGCAAAAATTTGATTGTATCTCACCCTATCGAGATTTGTTAAACCTACAACAAACTTCAAGATGCTTCTATCAAAATTTGTATATATGTTCGAAGGGATTAATTTTTTTGAGACTCAGATTGACGGGGTGTTGAGGATTCCCTAAATGAAGCGACGATCTACTCTGATAAAAATTATCAGAGTTTCAAGTCTAGAGAAGCACACAAACAACATAGGGAAGAAGAAGAAGCTTGGAGCACAACACAATACATAATCTAGTGAATGTACAAATATAAGTATATTGTTAGGGTTATAGGCATATATACAAGCCGAGGAAAAAAGACCTCCGAAAGAGGGAAAAAGACTCCCTAAGTGTGTTCATACACACCACTACCAAAATATATCAACAGTTTCCTTGAGTGCAAGCCTTACAAATTTCCTTAATTAGAGTTAATTTTGGTAAATTTTTTACTAACTTTAAAGTTGGAATTTTTGACATATAGGACGTACATTGTAATAAAGTAAGTCTATGATCCAAGGATTTGGACGGTTCAGACAGATCTGAAATCGGACACCGTTTGGTCATCCGTGTGTATGACCAAAGATCTTGAGTTTAAACTTACTAGGAGGTCTTGTGCTCTTGTGAACAAGTGATCCAATTAGCTTAGTGGTTAAGTCTCAAGGATGTTCAATCCCCATGGGGGACATGGGGAGAGTATTTTGCCCAAAGAGATCTAGAGCCTTCTAAAAGCATCCACTTGAGTTAACTCAAGTTGACTGGGACACTTGGCGCACATGCAGTTACATGGCTGACACATGGATGGTTAGTATCCACCTGGCCAAGAAGGCAGTCCCTTGGAGAGAGCTATATATAGAGGCATTTGGTTGGGAGGAGAGTCATCTCTCTAGCATGTGGTGGTCGTAAACATGAGTTTCTTGCATTGGTATCAAAGCTAGCTTTCATGGTGACCTTGGTGGCTCATCACCTTCTTCAAGGCTCCATGGAGAACTTTGATAGGTTATCGCCTTCGTCATATCTTGGAAGAATTCTACTTGGTTTTACTCTCATGTGCGCATAGATTAAGATCATGACACGAATATTTCTTCATTATCATGTGCATTGAGAGGATGTTCGTAGCAGATGTAATATTCATGCTAAAAGATGTTCATAGCAGACGTAAAACTCGAGCTCGCGATCTCAAATTGAGAAGCAACGATCAAGCCGCGTGATTTATGTCACTTTTCGCTTAGGATGTAATTTACATAAGTGTGACATTGCTCAGCTGGTATATCGCACGCATCGAAGTCCCTCTATCATTTTTGTGAGAGACATCTGTCGCATGGTACCAGGCTGACGCTCACAAACGATAAAACGTTCATTCTGTCTCGTACTGTGCATTAGCTCCATGGCGTACTGCATATGAGTTCGATGGCGTAGACAAATATACTATTAGCACGATGGCGTATAATTCTTGCGGACAATTATAATGTTAACAGCATCTTATACTCCTTCAGTGCATCTTACACTCCTTCAGTTTAGGAAACACACCCTCTATCCACTGAGTTACCGCACCTTGAATCTGCTGCGCGAAACTTTCATGCCACGGATCTACAGAGATTGAGTTTACCGAGGTGGAGCTAGTGTAGAAGTGGCACAGTGGCATTACAATACAAAGTTAAGGTAGAAATAGCTATCGTGCAATCTACGAGCTTGAACCGATGAAATCTGCACTAGCGACTTCTCTCGTAGACCATAAAGTGCACGCGTTGATTGACGATTTTGTTCTCTACGTTGTCAGTATTTATTACAGGAATTGAAGCCATAGCGTACAGAAAAAAAGTGGAGATGAATTCTTATCTCTGCAAACTCAAACCTAATCAGAGTCGAAAGCACGACCTTTGTGAAGAACGGGATCTGAAGATCTCACAAAGCTGAAGGCGTCGACGCAATGGAGAGAGAGTTGCTTTCTGTCCATGAAGTCGAACTCATGATCTGGGAGCAAGAGGACGTTCGCATGATTGAGTGTCGCACTCTTTGGTGTAGCTTGGCTTATGCCGCCCATTTGTGAGTGCCAAAAGATGCGATATGTGCTTAACTGGAATTGAGTGCAGGACCTTCAATAGAATAAGGTCATGGCCTATCCACAGGAGGATCCAATAATTCTGTTTGTTATACAGTCTGAACCATTTTTAACAATAAAAGAAGACCCTCTCGGCCATCCGCCATGCGCAATGAGCGCAACTCGAACCCGCGACCTCATTTTGTACAAGTTCAAAGCTGAAATCACAGCCCCGTAAATTGTGATAAGGATCTCAATTAGTCTGTCCACCTCATTTGTGCATGAAACAGATGCAAAAGATGAAGCTTAGAAGGTGTCAAAGGCAGGCCTTGAACCCGTTATGTTGTGATAGCAGGTATACTGTTTAAACCACAAGGATCGAGGCTTGTTCAATAGCAGCGTGGGCAAAGATTTTATTGACATGAATGTTTCAGAGACAACAAAAGAACAAAATAAACAGTTGTGTAATTATATCGATCACGAAACATCACGTAATGAAAAGGGCATGCAAACATGTGATCTTTCCACATTCAATAGCCTTTCAGATCGCCTGCGATGGGGCTCAAACCCATGGGCACAAGACAAGGTTGAGAACCTTATAGAAGGCTGAGCAAAATACATGCATATGGATATCTCAAGGATGAAGAATGGCTCTTTTGGAGGATCAATGGAAGGACATAGCTTATTGGGATCGGAGATAAGTATTTCCCAAAGTTAATGATTGGTTTCAATATTTGTTTTGCTTTATGCTTTCATGTAGGATACATTTTTATCATTGAAGTATGGTAGTAAACTTCATTCTTTATAATCTTGATGCAAATCAAACCTACATGAAAGAGCATAAATATATTGAAACACTCATTAAACACAAGCATAGGCATGCATCTACGAAAGATTTTTGGTGCATCTCTCCCTTCAAAAGAATGATTTCAGGGAACATACACATTTTCTTCTTGCTTGCAAAAGGAATAGGATGCAATCAAGTCTGTGCACATGTATATTTATAACCTTTTGTAAGGTAGAGGATAGATTGTTTGTGCATGAAAGGAGAATGCCAACATGTGCATGCACTCACATGCATTTGCATACATTTTTATATGTATTGTTGGTTAAGTAGTTGAATACTTATATTAAGCACTTTTCTGAGGATAAGAAAAGTATGCTTGGTTTTTAGAGCTTAAAGAAGAAACCCAAGTAATCTTTAGGAATTAAGCTACTTCCTATAAATAAGCCAACAAAGAAAATAGTTGGGTTAACTATTTCCTTGGATTAAAAGAAATATCTTTTGGATAAGCAATAAAGCCTTAAGTCTTAGTCTTGTCCAAAAGTAAAAAAATTTCTTTTGAAGATAATTCCAGTTAAGAAAAAGATTCCAAGATGGATCATTGGACTGGAAAGCAAAAGATTCCAAGACGACTCATTGGCTTAGTATTACTTGATTCCTTGGCAGGAATCTAAAGTTCTTGAAAGATAGAATCTCCTTCGATAAGAGACTAGAATCTTTCAAGAAAAGTTTAGCAGAAGTAGTTCCAAGCAATTCCCAAAACCACAAGAATCGGTACTCAAGTCCAAATAATGATATAACCTAAAGGTATATCAAAGATTCTTAGCTTTAGAATCTGAGAGGCATCAATATATGCTTGGATTGAAGTTTAGGAAAAGATCTCTAAAAAGCCTGCAGGTAAGCAAAGATCATTCAAGAGATCTTAAAGATAAAGACTAAGTCTTTATTCTAGTCACAAGATCAACTAGACTTGATCAAGCTTGGCCATGATTGTCCAAGAATGTGTGATTGGAACTACTTTGTAGATTGCCCAAGTATTGGAAATAAAAATTCCTTTTGGAAATTATTCACTCATGTTCCATCTATCCAATGGAAAAGTGTGAAAAGAGTAAGCTGTTCCAAGTCTGAACAGAGTGAAGGAATTCCAAGAATGTAGTCTGCAACCATGAAGATGATACTTAAGTCTGTGGAAGGTAAAACATGATGTTTGCCTATCCTTAAAGGGATTTTGGTACAAATCCAAAAAGCATGAGTGGATGCTTAGACTTAAGCAGTAAAGAGATTCCTGTAAAGTCCTAGCCAGGATAGGTACCTAAAGCATCAATAAGAAAGGAATCTAAAAGACAAGAATTCAAAAGCTCTTGTCACTACAAATTGGTCAAGGATAAACCAATTGAACTTGAATCTATGAAAATTCAAGTACTTAGAATTCAGATTGGTTTTTATTTTAAAACATTAGTAAAGAAGGATTAATATTCTCTTAAGAGGTTTTCAAGTTTTCAAGGAAAAGCATGTGATTGTAAGACAATCATGTGAAGGAATCAAAACCTAGAATATCAAGATAGAGATAATACCTGAAACTTCATAAAGACTTGAAGTAAAAAGGTACTCTATCAAGAGGTGTTTAGACTTTAGGATAAGTATCACCCACACATTAATGTGAATATAAAATAGGGTGGTATGGGATACCAAATTTTATAGTCAGATTGATGTAGGAAAGATGGTATGGGACATCGGATCGTGAGATGATGATTATCTTTTAGTCCTAGATTGGATCTTGAAGTTAAGTTTGATCCTCATGGGAATTAAAACTTCCAAGAAGAAGTTTAAATTCAAGGAGGATAAAAGTAGTATCTTAGGATATTTCAATACAAGATCAAGGAAATAGAAGATATGAAGTAAGTAACTTCCAAGATCTTCTTGAAACACTTCAAGATATAGTGCTGTTAATTCAGAAATATTTCATAAATTTCTGAAAATAGTTGGACTTTGACTTTGAGTTGATATTTTCAACCAAGGATTTGATTGACTAAGTCAAGCACCAAGTTCCTAATGTAACTTGGTAAATTCACTCTTTTGACTCAAAGAAATGCACAAGAAATGCATTCCCAGCAAGGAGTCAGAAAGACTGAATATGACCTAAACTTAGTCATCAAGTGAGGCATTATTTGAATACAAAACTCATCAACAGAACCTCAGTGGGTCGACACACTGATGTTGGTTACCACACGAGTATCTTGTGGTTGGATGATGTTTTCGAATTGCTTTGAATCTTTTTGAGAATCCAGTTAACTTCTCTTAAAGATAGTTTTGAGAATCCAGTTAACTTCTCTTAAAGATAGATAAATGCTTCAATATCTTGTTGAGATAGATCTTTGAGAAGTTAAAGTCCTTAGTCATCTAGATTTTGACTCATAGCGATCTTATGTATCTTCGAAGTTTGAATTGGTTGAATGGCCGCCCTAAAATCATCTCGTAAGCATGATTTTTCCCAAAATCACAAATGGTGAAAGTATGCTCGAACTCCACACCAAAAGTGGTGAGACATATGCCTTCTAGTAAGCCTAATGGTTTCTCTATATGCCTGTCAGCCATTTGTAGCTTCATCCCGGTAGGTCTTAAAGTTGGCTTACCCCAATGTTTCCATAAAGCGGTGGTAGCGATGGCTACTCCGGCTCCTTAATCTAAGATAGCTTTGGTGGTGTAGCCCTGATGTGTTATTGGAAGATAAGTGTTACCTTCCTCTCCTTCGCTTACATCTGCGATTCAATCTACGGGTATTTTTGGTACCTTCTTATGCGATCCTATCTGTGAGGGAGTAGTAGCAGGGAATTGGTTTGCTATGTGTTTCCACAGTTCTAGTTTAACCTTCAACAATTCCTCTAGAGTGAGGTGACATTGTACTGTAGTGTTCTTGATCACTTTTGTGTTTCTAGGGATTACTGATTCTTCATTCCTCACTATTATCGTGGGTTCTCTCATGCTAATATACTTGGCTTCCCAAGGTCCTGTGAACTGAGGTAATTCTTGCAAAGAATTAGATTCTAAATCTGTGTGTTCACTCAATTGTTCTTCCTCTACATCATCATAGATAGAGGGGATATCTTGGGGGAATTGTTCTTGCAAGTCGTCTATCTCTTGAATAGGAGGATGTGTTCCTTGTTCTTTTTTCCACTTCTCTTCTTGGATTTCTCTTAGAAATTCATGTGAATACTTATGTGTGGAAGACATATTGTCCTCAACTTCTGTATTTGGCACTTGAGACAGGGATGGTGCATTCTTTTCCTGTGTTTCTGTGATAATAGGGTTCCTATGCAGATTCTTTTTCTCCTTGCTATCGATCAAATATTCTAACCTCTCCAGTAGTCCTTGAAAGTGTAATTCGGGTTTTGCCATGTTATTCCAATTAAGATAACGAGAGGCTTCTAACATTGTTTGTGCTAGTTCTACCATCTTCATGCAAAGTTTAGTCCTCTCAATTTCTAAATCTGCTCTCGGATAATTCTTTCTCATTTCAGCTATCTGGGGTCCTTCCTTTAATCTAGCATGATATGCATGAAACATCATGTCTAGGTTTTCTGGTATGGGTTCCGCTAGAACTAATCCTGATCTCTGAGTTGGGTTCTCCTGATTCGATTCTTGAGAAGTCAATTCTAGGATTTTGGCTCTCGATTCTTTTAAACTACCTTCCAACTCAGTTATCTTTTTGCTCCACCTTCTCTTAATTCTTTCTCTAGAATATTTCCAAGATTTTGTCTTTTTGTTACTAGACTCTCCAACTTCACTAGTTCTGGCTAATTTCTCACGATTAAGTTGTTGATTCTGTAAGAGAGCCTGTGCTCTTGTTATAGCTTGGATAGGCACGTATGTAGGGTTGGATCCATCTGTGTTGTACACAATACCTATCACGTTGATGGGTGTCACTTTTGAAGCATTAGCAAGGTTCTTCAAACAATCTTTTATGACATGCTCTTTACCACACTTGGGACAAAAGCCTTGAATGTTATAATACTGTGACTGTCCTGCTATCGGAGGATGTGGAAAATCCTTTATGAAATGATCTCCTTGACACCTAAAACATGGTCCTCTAGGGCCCTGTGGTCTTTGTTGTCTTAACTGGGGCCGTGGATTAGGGTTTACATACATCACATTAGCATAATCGGGCTCCCAACTGGGTTCCAATGGTGGACTATCGTATTGATATGTTTCCACATGTTTTGGTGACTCCGTGTAATATGCGGGTGGACTATCTACCTGAGTAGAGTCAAAACTATTGGAGTTAGGGTCACTTTCTGTGATTAGGGGTGAAGAAGGCACTAAAGCCCTATTGAGATTCTCTTTTGCAGCAACGTATTTGACTGAGATGACATTAGCTTGTGGGGGTGGCTGCTGAGCTAAAACAGGTTGAGGTCTCTGTTGAGCTTGATAAGGATAGTGCTAAGGAGGCCTATAGTAATGAGGCTGAGCATTGTATTGACCTTGATACATACCTGGTTGTGGGTATGCTTGTGGGTAGTTCTGTCGTAGTACTTGTTTGTTGTATGGGCAGTCTTGAGCTGTGTGATTCGTGTATCGTCTCTCAATTGTACAGTATTGGCCACTAGGGTTGGCTTGCGGTTGTGTTGCATTGGGACACACGTTTGCCATATGATCACCACCACAGGTGTAACAATGCTTGTTTGTTGTTAACCTAGGCATCTGTTTACTAGAAACTCTTAGTTTTTGGGCCACTTTTTCTGCTAGGTCTTCTATTGAGCTAGACAATTTTGAAGATGCTAGAGATGAACAATCTGAGCCCTTATAGACCTTTGAGAGTTCCAACTCATCTCTAAGGTTTTCCTCAATGTCTATACAAATTCTCACACATTACTCTAGTGTTCTAGGTTCCTTCAAGTATACATAGGAGCATAGTTTAAAGCTCAAGAGGCCATCTAAAAACAATGACACCTGCTTGGCCTGTGAGGGTAACTCTTGCATTGGACATCTCTCCACATATTGTCTAAACCTGCGTCCTGCTTGTCTAACTGTTTCGTGGGGGGTCTGTTTGAAGCTATGAATTAACGAAGACGTATCATGTCTGATTCCATGATGAAAAACGCTAAAAAGTGATGGATATCTCTAAATTGCCTTTGTTGCAATGGTTGGAACCACCAAAAGCATTGTATTGCGTAAACATGTCTTCTACTTGCTCTGCTTGGAGGACTTGCTTAAATTCCGCAACATGGTCATAAGGATCTCCTGTCCCATCAAAGCAGTTTTTCATGGACTTCACTAACTGAGTGGGTTCTAGTACCCTTGGGTGTTCACGTGGTTTAGGTAGAGGAAAATCATCTCTACCACCTGGTATTCTTGGTCCCGTTTGTCTTTCCACTCTATCGGTGTCCATGGTGGTTCTATCTCTCCCTAGGGGATGAGCGAAACTTACTTCCAGTTTTTCCTTATTCTTCTCTGTTTGAAGGCCATGGGTTGATGATGTTCCAGCACCCTGATGGCTTGTGTTTACATTTGCTCGTGATGGAGGGAATACTAAATAGCCTCTCCATGTGTAGGTATTTCTTGCATGGTCTGGTACTACAAATACTCGTTCTGAAGTTTCATCCAGATATACAACCTTTCTAGGTGTATCTAGGTCCTTGAATTCATAGATCATGATGGAGCCTACCTCACTAGGTTGTTCCATTCTGTATCTCCAAAATGCTTCGTGAGTTTCCTTATTCACAAACAACTCTATACTTCTATTGTCTTGAGGGATCCAATCTGGGATTAGTACTCTTGTCAATACACATTTCCCTCTAGGTGTCCTAGGTTCTTCTCCTACTGGTTCTTTTCCTTGTGATCTTGCTTCTTTATCTGGCTGAACTACACCAAACTCATTGGTATTATTTGGCTGAGTACTTATGATGTACATCATTCCTTCTTTGTCTATATATGCGTCTCTCTCAAATTTCACCACTGTACGTTCCAATCCAATGGGTTGATCAGGGTTGTGCAATTGCACTACCAATCTTCGCAAACCATCCTCATAGATGTGAGCACCTAAGTGGTTGGTTCGGACATATTCTAATTGAGTTCTATATTGTCCTTCGGGTCTTTCCAAATATGCTATGTTTAACCCTCCTTCTGGTCTTTCTATGCTAACTTGTATCCGAGCTCACTTGTATCGGAGCTCAACTCATAGGGATAACTATTCAATTATTGTGCCCACGAACATGCAGTAGTTCCTACACTTGCTTCCGATGATCTAAGGCTTCGTCGGTCTGACTTACCTATATACTTGCCCGATCTAAGGTTCATGAATTTACTTCCTCCGACCGTTAATGTTCCTTTGGTTTTAATTGCTTGTTTCTTTTCTAATCCCTTTAAATTCTTGTCTTCTCTCAATGTATGCATCAGGAATCGACTTTCCGTTGTACCTTCGAGTTCTCGTTCTGTCATACTTAAGTTCTTTCCTTTAGGTTTTCATATCACACACTTTTATTTTAGTCTTGGACTTGAAAAATAAAGTCTCTTGAACTTGATGTGTTCCTATCATCTTTAATCCACGATGCTAAATGTTTAGCCTAAGCTAATAATTGACTGAGGGGTTTGAGTATTCTTCCAACCTCGAGTCAGCTTCTTTGAGTGCTCTGATGCCCAAGAAGTCGCACTTCCCAAGCTTTGCATTCTTCACTGCCTTGCTTTGATTGTCCTGGATAGCTCTTGCTAGACTTGTAAAAATTCAAGGTTTAGATCACTTCTCAAATGGATGCTCAAGCACTTTGATATATACACCTTTTAAGTCCCTTTTTTCCTTTGCCCAAAATTTTAATGCCCCCTTTCTTTTCTAGTCCCATGAATGATCAACCTCAAATTATCCTCTCTAAAAAATGGACTTCGGATGAAAAAGATATGAGCATTCAGGCCCTCGAGGGTGAAAACTGACAAACAGGTTTTCCTTCAAATATGAGCTAAGGGGTCTCCAATGAGCTTAATCACCCAAAAATTTTCTTAAAATAGCCCCAAATTTGCCTAAAAAATCAAACCCTAGTTTTTGCATTTGGGGTGGACAATCGTGATGGTCTAGGACAATCGTGATGGTCTGAGACCGTTGCGATGGCTTAGGTGAACCGTTGCGATGGCGAAGTACAATCGCGATGGTCCAATGGAGCAAGGCGTCACGATGGTCTAAGTGAAGTGTCACGATGGTCTCATCGACGAGCAATCGCGATGGCCTCGATCAATGGTCAACGCAACCGTCGCGATGGCATGAGCCCGTCGTGATGGTCACGAGGCATGATGGCTTGAGCCAATTGCGATGGTCCAACTTCGAGGTGTCGCGATGGCGTACCTGGTATCATCGCGATGGTCTGGCTTGACACATGGCAGATGATCGTCGCGATGGCATGAGCCAATCGCGATGGCGTGGGGTCGATGAGATCGTCACGATGGTCAAAGATCATCGCGATGGCTCAAGTGAACCATCACGATGGTGTGAGACCGTCACGATGGTTCGGCCGAGCCGTCGCGATGGCGTGAGCCAATCACGATGGTGTGACACAATCGTGATGGTGTGAGCCCCTCGCGATGGTCTACCAAAGTGATGATTTTTGAAATGCGTTTGTGGATTCCTACATGCGCAAGTGTGCTCTACAGCGTGGTGAACTCGCTTACCTTAAATTCTGAGTTTGGCAGACCATCGCGATGGTCTGACACACAGTAGATTTTGACAAAAAGTGCATTTCTTACCTTTTAGAAGCTTTCCTACTGCTTTGGAGCTCTGTACCTACAAGAAAACTCAAAAACACACAAGCACATGCAAGCACAAAAGCTCTCTCTCTCTCTCTCGCATGCACAAATGAGGGGAACTAAAGAGAATGGGTGGATATGGTGAATTTTCTGAATTTTTCGGAGTGAAAGAAGATGAGGCGGTGTGAAAAAGGAGTGTAGGGTGAATGAAAAACAAAAAAAACTAATTAAAAACAACAAGAAAAACTGAAATTTTTACCTTCCAACGCCACTTCTTACTCTACTCTTACCATCACACATTCGTCCTAGACTCGATCCCCGGCAACGACGCCAAATTTGGTGTTGCTCTAGCACAATGGTAAGTACCACATTAAGAAGCTCCACCTCCTTAATGTCAATCCACAGAAGAGATAGGAGTGATATGAAGATCGTGAATGTGAGATGTAGTGAGAGTGAAGGTAAAAAGCATAGAGATGCACACACACATACACACACATGTAGGAGAGACATAATGGAAGGTAGGAAAATAGAATCCATTACTCAAGATCTCAATTAAAAGCTCAAGCTCACTCTAGCTCATACAAGCTAACACTAACTAATACTAACCAACCTAAAAAATGAGCTCTCTAGCTCTATTTATAGTTTTTAGACTAGTTTTGACCGGTTTCACATCTAATGACCGGCATAGTTAAAAAATAGGTTCTAAGTGCTATTTGAAGGGGTAAACAAGGTCTAAAAATAGACAAAATTGGTAGGCACGTTCTACCTAAGCTCCTCAAGCTCGAGGACTCCTCGGCTTGCACAAAATGGAGCTATGAATTACAAAAAGGGTTTTTCTATGTTACATATGGTACAAAAGTGATGAAAATCACTCTTGAGGGTTTTGAAAAAGTATTTTGAAACATATTCTTTGAAAAATCATTTGTCTGGATCCCCACTACTTCGTTGTGATCCGCCTTCACATGCTTCCGCATCGTCTGTGCCTTTGCCTACTGCCAACACAAGCACCTAATCGGTTGGTCCTAAGGTATTCCAGTTGAGTCTTTTAAGGACCTTTGACCTTTTGTAAGTAAGCCAAACCTGAATTTTCTGTGGGTCTCTCCATACCATGAGACATCTCTGATTCGCTAGTTTCAGAACTAAGGTAGTGTGGATGAGCACTCAATTGCTGAGCCCAAGATCTAGCGGTGTGAGTGACACTCGCTTCTGAGGACCTAAGGCTTTTCTATCTCTCCCTAGGTGTCCTCCTGATCTAAGGTTCATATGCTTAAGTGAACAATCCCAATTTTTACCCAAAGTACAACCTCATTGCTGATTCTTTCTTATCAATCACTGGATTCTTTTTATTTGGTTATCGTGTTTATGGTCTACTGATTTTGTGTCGTCAAGAATACTTGAGTGAATTTTCGCACTTGAAGGTGATCGCAATAAAATTAGTTCTTTTCCTTTAAAGTTATCGTCACATGCACAGGTTATCTCTTGGCTTGAACTTGATTACTTAGATAGTCTTCAACTTGTCTCATGCTTATCGTCACCCTAACTTACTTCCAATGCTATGTGTTCTAATTAGCCTAAGCTAGGAATTAACAAAGGGAGTTGAGAGTGATCCAACCTCACTTGCTTATCCCTTGCTCGTTGGTGCTCAAGTACCCCATTCTCAAGCTTGAAAAATGCCCTTGCTTTGGATGCCCTCTAGTGCTCTCAATGGACCTGTAAGAGTCCCAAAGTTAGCTCAAGATTTAAATTCAAATGACATAACAAGCTATTTTCATTCATGTACTTCAGAGCCCAAATTTCCCTTTGTCTTTATGGAAAAAAATCCTAGAGATCCTTAGTTTTCTTCCCCCAGGGTATGGTCAATTTCAAAATACCCTATCCAAAATCACTAAAAACGGAGTTCGTATGAGGAATTTATGCCTATTCAGGGTTCTAGGGCTAAAACAGGCTAACAGGTAAACAGGAATAGCTCACAGTGTTTTCTAAGGCTTTGTTATGCTCTAATGATCCCTAATTTTCCCAAATTTTTTGACCAAAAATAGGCTAGATATCTTTTGCCCTAAAAAAGGCCAAATTTGCCCATCAATCGTGATCGAGTGGTCTGTCAATTGCGATTGATGTGTGAGTCGCTATCGACGTGTCGGTCGCGATTGACAAGTCCATCATGGCTGTCAATCGTGATTGATGGGTCAATTGCAATTGACATGTGGCCCGAAAATTCTATCAATCGTCATCAAACAATCGTTGACTGGGTCGGTCGCGATCGACAGGTCCATCGAGGCTATCGGTCGCGATTGACGGGTCAATCGCGATTGATGGGTCGATCGCAATTGACACATGGTGGCGCACGGAGGCTCTGTCGGTTGTGGTCAATCAATCGTGGACTCTGTCGATCGCGATTGACGAGTCAATCGGCAAGTGTCAGTCGTGGTTTGTCAGTTGCGATTGGCATGTCAATCGTGATTGACATAAAACAAAGGCATTTCAAAATTTTAAACACACTTTTAGGATGCCCTAAGCCTACACATCATGTTATGCACTTATTTTAGCAAAATGGTTGATTCTTTTGTCGGTCACGATTGACAGAGGTCATGCCTTGGGACTTGCAGAGTCAAGAATTTTACATGTTGGAGCTGGTACAGCTGCAGAGGATGATGATTCTTGCATAAAATCTCAAAAAACACACAAAAGCACAAACACACATTCGCTCTCTCGCTCTCTCTCACAGTGAAATGAGGGGAATGGTATGGAAAGGGTGATATGACCAAAAATTTGAAAACGTCGCGATGATGGAGATGGTGATGATGATGATGGTGAAGAAAACAAAAGAAAACAGATCAAGGTGAAGAAACTACCTATGAATCCAACGTCTCAACTCTATGTCTTATCATCACACACTCATCCTCAAAGCTCAATCCCTGGCAACGATGCCAAAATTTGTTGTAGCTCAGTGATGAGTAGCACCTCCCTTAATGTCAATCCGGGAAGACATGAGGATGGTATGAAGGACTCGAACAAGTGATGGCACAAGTGTGTGAGTGAGAAGCACACACATACACACACATGCGCACACAAGACAAGAATAAAGAGAGAAACAATGGAGTTCTTTAGATTACTCAAAAAGTCTCATGTACAATCTCAAATCACTAACAAGTTAACCCCAAAAATGAGCTCTTTAGCTCTTTTTATAGTTTTTGACTAGCTTTGGTCCTGTCTAGACCTAGTGTCCAGCTTAGTTAAAAATTAGGTTCCTACGCTATTTTGGAGGCTCAAACGAACTGTGAAAATTATGAAAATTGGTACATAAATACTTCTAATACTTCTCAAGCTTGAGCACTCCTCGGCTTGAGCAAAATGGAGTGTAATCTATCGAAAATGGTATTTACAATGTCCATGAAGTTATGAAAATCACTGTTACAAAGAGGTTAAGTTGGGAAAAACTGTATGGCCTACTTGCCGGATCTTCGTTGACTGCCTTGCCTACTTGTTCCTTCTCTTCCTTCTCTTTGCTCTGACTCCCTTCGTTGGCTTCCCTGCCCTGTAGGTCTTTGAGTGCCTTGACTGCTACCAACACTCATTCAACTTATGATCTACTCCTTTCTATCTTATTATTCTTCCTCTCTCACATATATCACGACTATATACAAGTGTATATATACATATGAGTGTGGATTCGTCATTACTTAAAATATTTGTGAAGTATTTACAAAGCTAATATACATGTGTATATAGACCATCTCTTTCTGTACCTCTACTTCACTTAATGCTCTTAGGCTTCAATCTTTTCATCAAGTCTTCACTCCTAAGCTTCATATAATCATCAATTGTTGATTGTCTTGCTCCAACAGGATTAGCACGGACACAAAGGAATAGGGATGCTATCCTAGTAGTGGTAGATAGATTAAGCAAGATGACTCATTTTATACCCACAATGGAGATGGTAGAAGCTCCACATGCCAGCACAGCTATTTATCCAACATGTCTTTAGATTACATTGCTTATCGTTCAATTAGCTTTTCGAGGACATGTTGAGAGCATGTGTTTAAGAGGTAGACAAATTCGGATAATTACTTTCCATTAGTGGAGTTTGCTTATAATAATGCACCTCATAAAGTGACTAGAATGTGTCCTTTTCAGATGAATTATGGTATGAATCCTACTACTCCCAAGATCATAGGAATGCCAAAGTAGCGTGCTAGTGCTTTGGAGTTCCTAGAAAATCTCCAAGAAAAATTAGAAATATCTAAAGCCAAGATGCAACAAGAAGCTATAGGGAAAAAGAATTTGTTGATAGGAAGAGATCTCCTAGACTCTTTGAAGAAGACATAGTTTTTCTTGAAGTACTAGCAATGTTAGAGGTTCCTCCAGATTGTAGAGTCCATTGTGTGTTTCATGTATATTTCTAGGGAGATTAATCGAATACATCGTATTGTTTCTTTGTAGGAAAGTGAAAGCACAGATCATTCTCCAAATAGAATACTAGATAGGAAAGAAACGATTGAGAAATTGCATCATCCACGAAGATATGGTAGCTTGTAGAGGCTGCTTACAAATTCTACATGGGAATCAAAAGCTCTAGTTTGCAAGTACTTTCCCTCATTGATCATTGAGGACATTGATCATTAGAAGGGGGAGGGAGTGCTAGACATTGGTCTACAGAGACCTCTATATGTGTGTGTGGGACAAGGGCTAAAGTTAGCCAAGGTCCCTAGCTTGGGGGATATCCTAAGGTATCTAAGGGGTAATGGAAGGAATGTGCATGATGGCCACATGTCCACACTAGAGCATTCCATATCATTACTGTCTTGGCTCCAAGAGGATATATGGATGGGATGAGAGATGCACACACAGCTAATCAAGCCTTGTTGGAGAGATTTTTTGGACAAGCTTGATAGGGTACATCAATTCACTCTAAAGATATGTGTGACACGTTGTTGCCTCTTTTTATCGGTGGACAGATGAGAGGGATGCCACAAAAGAGACTAAAAATATGCCTAATTGGCTAGTGCAAACTTTGCGAGATAACAAAATAGATGCATCTTTGTACTTGTTCATGCTCTCATAGTGCTTCCTCTACATCAGATGGTTATGCAATGGATGTCTCTAGTCTTTATGATGACAATGAGCATGTTTCTTTTTATGAAGCACAAAATTGAGAAATTTGGATGTCTGTTATGCAATCACAATATGAAGATATTATGAAGAAAGGTACCTGGTTTGTATGTGATTTTCCTCCATGCAAAAAGGCCATTGGCACTAAATTCATATACAAGATGAAATGTAAGCCTCATGGAACACTTTTTGAAAAGACCTTTGCTTCCACATGCCGAATGACCACCATTCATAGTGTTTGTGCACTTGCAGCTCAACATGGTTGGAATGTACATCAGTCAAACATGAAAACAACATTTTTAAATGGTGAGTTACATGAAGAAGTGTATGTGTTTCATCCCCATGGTATGAAAAGATACATGCCTACTTGTTAGCATATGCTTTTGAGAGAAATCTAGTTGAGAGCACCTCATATGTTAAGCATGCAAATGGCATACTTCTAATCATTGTTGCATATGTTGATGACATGCTTCTCAATGGTCCTAATGAGAAGCATATTTCTGAATTTATGTATGATTTGCATGCCTCTTTTGAGATGATAGATTTGGGACATTTGCATTTATATTTGGGCATTTACTTTATACAAGATGGGGGAATAACTTTGTGTCAAACAAAATATATTCACGCATTGTTCTAGTGTTTTGGCCCTAAAGATTGCAAACCTATTGCCACTCCCATGGAAAGAGGTTTATGGTTGAGTCTTCATGATGTTGGAGATGCACTTAATGTTTTTCTATATTAGAAAGTTGTTGGATGTTTGATTTACTTATGCATAAATTGGCCTCATATTTAGTTTGTTGTCTCTCAGATGAGCAGGTCTATGCACCACCTAAGGGTTAAGACACCAAGTCTTTTACATCCTTTATGGATTCTAGAGAACAACTGGAATAGTGTATCTATGGACTTCATAGTGGGATTGGCATGCACACAAAGGAAGATGGATGCTATCTAGTAGTGGTAGAGAAATTCAGTAATATGGCTCATTTTATACCCACAGAGGAGATAGTAGAAGCTCCACAAGTTAGCAGAGCTATTGATCCAACATGTCTCTAGATTGCATTGGTTATCAACATCCATAGTTTCATATAGGGATAGATTCATAGGAAACTTCTCAAAGATTGTTTTTGACAAGCTGAAAGTGTCATTGAAGATGAGTGGTGGTGATCATCCATAGATAGATGGTCAAACCAAGAGGTTCAATCAGATTCTAGAGGACATTTTGAGGTCATGTGTTTGAGAGGTAGACAAATTGGGATAGTTACTTGCCATAAGCGGAGTTTTCTTATAATAATGGATGTCATAAAGTTACTAGAATGTCTCCTCTTGTGATGAATTATGGCGTGAATCCTACTACTTGCGGTACCATTAGAATGCCAAAGAAATGTCCTAGTGCTTTGAAGTTCCTAGAAAATCTACAAGCAATTTTAGAAATAGCTAAAGCCAACATGCAACAAGCATCTATAGGGAAAAATAATTTGTTGATAGGAAAGGATCTCCAAGAGTCTTTGAAGCAAAAGACATAGTTTTTCTTCAAGTACTAGCAATATTAGAGCTTCCTCCAAATTGTAGAGTCCATCTTGTGTTTCATGTCAGTAAACTTGAAGTACATTTCTAGAGAGGATGATCTAATAGAGGGTATTGAATCTTTGCAGGAAAGTGAATGCACACATCATTCTCCAAACAGGTTACTAGATAGGAGATAGAAATGATTGAGAAATTGTATCATCCACAAAGATATAGTTTCTTGTAGAGGATTACCGCTTACAGATTCTACTTGGGAATCAAAAGCTATAGTTTGCAAGTACTTTCCCTCATTGATCAATGAAGATAATGATAATTAGAAGGTAGAGGGAGTGTTAGACATTGGTCATTTATCCAACATGTCTTTGGATTACATTGGTTATCAACATTCATAGTTTCATATAGGGATGTTAGATACATAGGAAACTTTTGGAAGTTTGTTTTTGACAAGCTGGTACAAGTTGATGGGGGAATAACTTTGTGTCAAACAAAATATATTCACACAATATTGTAGCATTTTGGCCTTGAAGATTGCAAACCTATTGCCACTCCCATGGAAAGAGGTTTATGATTGAGTCTTCATGATGTTGGACATGCATTTGATGTTTTTTTATATCAGAAAGTTGTTGGATGCTTGTTTTACAATTAGCCTCATATTTAGTTTGTTGTCACTCAGATGAGCAGGCCTATGCACTACTTGGGGGTCAAGCATTGGCATGCAGTTAAGCACATCTTTCACTACTTGAGTGGTACCTGGGTGCTTGGATTGCTTTATTCCAAGGGGGGATCATTTCCACGAGCTTTACATGCTTTTTCTTACTCAGACTAGGTTGGTTGCTATGATACTTATGTGCCCACTAGTGGTTTTTGCTTCATGCTTGGTAGCTCATGCATATCTTGGTTGAGGAAGAAGTAGACTACTATGGAAACCTCTAGTTGTGAGGTTGAATATAGGAAAGCTTTCACTGTGACTATTCAATGTGTGTGGCTCAAACTCCTTTTCATTGATTTGGGTGTTGGTTAGTCTTTTGCCACCACCATTTCCACTAACAATGAGAGTGCATTGGAAGTTGTGAGGAACCTTGTGTTCCATGCTCGCACAAAGCACATTGAGGTGCACTATAATTATTTTAGGGAGAGGTACTCTATTGGAGAGATCAATTTGGCGTATGTGCCTACAAAGAATAATGTTGTAGACCTTTTCACAAAGGCTCTGCCTAGGGGAAGTTTGAAGCTTTTCAAAAAGCTTGGGGCTTACTTCTTTTTTATGGATGGATATCTTTCCACATAGCTTGGCACTTCCTTATACATGAGTGGGAGATCCTTGTTCACCGTATCAGTCCTAGGGGAGGATTTGTTGATATTTTGGTAGTGATGTGTGTGAACACACTTAGGAACACTGAGGTACTTTTTTTCTCTTTAGAAGGTTTTTTTCTTCTAGCTCGTATATACACCTATAACCCTAATGGACCATTTATCTTTGTACATTCACTTGGTAATACATTCTACATTTTCTCGTGCTCCACACTTCTTCTTCTTCCTTATGATGTTCGTATGCTTTCATTGTATCATGTTGTGCTCCAAGCTTCTTCTTCTTCCATGTGCTATTAGTGTGCTTCCAAAGACCTTGAACTCCAAAAATTATTTCCAAAGAAAACCCAAGAAAGTGACAATAAGGAATAGAGAGTTCATATTAGATTATACACTGATTTCTCATGTGAACAAGGTTACATGCAATGACATCTAGCTTTGTTTTAGAGCTTATTTTGAGTGAAGGAGACTCTAGTGGAAGGAAAAAGAAGTTTTTATTTACCCTTTTTAAAAATGGAGGTTTGAGAAGCACTTACACCCTCAAGATTTAGCTTTGAAAGAATAATTGTACAGCTAAATGGGCATAATACCTGCCACATCCGTTGTATCCCACAAAGCAAGGGTTAGACAAGGTTCCACCTTATTACAAGTTCAACTATCTCTAAAACAAGTTCAACTAGATGAAGAAGAATCCAAAACAAACTATCACAAAGTTTGTTACGAAGGTCAAGGAGGTTTCTGATCAATTGACATCGATTCGAGAGATGATTGAAGAAGAAGTAATCATGAGGCGAATTATGAATGGGATTAGAGTTGACAAGCAATGACAATCTCTCACCTTTGCATATGATCTCATCATGGATGTGCAAGCTCCATACTTAAATATCTTTCTTGGAAAACTCTTCAATCAAGAAGAAAACTATGCAATGAAGGAAGGTAACTCCTATCATGGTAATTCAATTAGTGCTTTGTATGCAGATAAGAAGGACAAGAAAATCAAAGGCAAGAAGAAGGATGAGGATGAAGAGGGAACTTCCCAAGCCAACTTTGCAAGCAAGAGCAAGTGTAAAGGGAAGAAGAAAGGACATAAGAATGACAAAATCAAATGCCAAAATGTTCAATCTTGTGTCATATGTGACAATACCAATCACACCACTTAGAATTCTTGGTTCAATGGGAAGACTCAAAAAGCAAGTGGAAGAGGTGGATAAGGAAACAATAGAGGCAAAGGTGGACATAACTTCAACAATAACAATAGAGGCCATAACATAAAGAACTATAACAATTATTCTAAAGATCAAAAACATGAAGACTCATTGCTTCTGATGAATCTAAGCCACGAGAAAGGTAAAGATGATGACCATTTATTCTACATAGACTCAGGATGTTCAAATCATGTTGCAGGCAACATAGCTCTCTTAACTGACTTGGAAAGTCCAAAGCATAGACATGAAGTTCAAATAGGGGATGACACAAAGCATATTGTGGAGAAGATTGGTAATGTCAAGGCTTCCAATGGCAGGTTAAATATATTGAGCAAGGTACTCTATGTTCCCACTATTAAAAAAAGCCTAATAACTATAGGAAAAACAGCTGTGAAAGGCTTGCAAGTTAGGTTCCCCGAACGTGGAGCTTTTATGGAAGATCCATGTCAAGGCTTCAAGAAAATAGCCAGAGGTGAGAAGCATGGTAGGCTCTTTACTTTTAAAGTAGGAGAAACCAAAAACATAGCTCTAATCAACTTTGAGTCTCAAGGCCTAAGTGAGCTTGAAGTGTGGCATAAGATGCTAGCTCATGTGAATGAAAGAACCTTGAAGGATATATGCATGGATTTAAGTGTTCTAGGTCTACAAACATGTGAAAGTAACAAATGATCAATAGGTGTGATGCTTTTCAGATTGGGAAGGCACCAAGATAACCGTTCAATCACAAAGGATACATCCACAATAACTATTGGACTTAGTACATACAGATGTACGGGGGCCAAGCCAAGCACCTTCATTGGCAGGATCAAGGTATGTCTCATTTATTGATGATCAAAATAGATGGACTATTCTATACTTTATCAAAAGTAAGAATGAAGTGTTTGATTGCTTCAAAAAGTATCTAGCATATGTGGAGAACCATACAAGTAGATCACTCAAGAAGCTTAGATCTGATGGAGGGGGAGAATACTTCTCCAAGGAATTTGATGAGTTCTTACAGGATAAAGGTATCAAGAAGGAAGTGACTACTAGCATACTCTAAAAAATGCATACAAAAACAATGGTGCAAAATAAAATGGATCTTGACCAAAGTGCTTAAGGGTGAGGCAATGAGGAGGCTTTCTCCAATTGTGCAACTTCAAGAGTCTTCTCCATCACTTACAATGGATGATACCTTTGTCCACCAACCTGAAAAAAAAGAAAAGCAATTCTTTACTATGTATGTACATGTGCCCTCTTTGTGTTTGGGTTAAACTTAAGGTGCGCAATGCTTGGCATTTGGATGAGGCCCTATTTGCATGCATACTTGATGTGCATCTTGAACATATGCTATGCATTGGTCAAGGTTAGGTTTGACATGCATGGATGCTACACGAAGAAGTCTTAGGCCGCCAATATATCATTGCTTTGCTGGTCCTAGCCTTGAAGTTTTTCTTAGGATCTTTTTTAGGTTTTGACTTTATTACTTTAGATCCTTTGGTTGGAAGTGGTCGTGCTTTAAGATAAGGCGTGAGGGCCTAGACCATGGGTTATGGGTGGATTCGTTTTGTACAAGGGATTTCTTTGGTACCATATCATAGTGTGATTTGCTTGGGCTCTAAGTAATTGCTTGGCCACCCAAATTTGCTTGACATTACAAGGGAAATGGGTTTTCTTCTTCTTGATGTAAGGTTCTTTTGGGCCTTTTATGTGATTCTCTAGGGAAAACTCATCCTTGCATGGGGAATTCAGCAAAGGTTGATCTTCTATACATATAGAATTGTGAGATTCATCAATACATTCTTCCCTTTTATGTGTAGAATCTCTAGATGTACAAATGGGGAATGGATCTTCATGATTGACCATAGAAACCACATTATCTTCCATAGTAATGGTACAAAGTAATTGCTTATGTCCTTGTTGATGATCAAAGTGTAGACCATCCTTGCTCATGGATTCATGAGAAGATTCCAATCTTAGAGGAATGGAGGGCCTTTCTCCTCCTTTGCTCCATTCTTCAAAGATTCATGTGACTCAAGTAAATCAAAGTGAGTTGAGAAATTTTCATTTTCTTCAACATGTGGATCATTATGGATGTTGTCTTCACTTATGGGAGAGTTTACGTGGATGGTATGGACAATCAACAAATAAATGCTCATGACCACATTGATTACAATGAGGATGCATATTAGGATCATGAAATACATCATGAGTAGGAAGGGTTTCACAATTTTCATGAACGAAGGCTCTTTCCTCTTCCCTATATGTCGTGATCCATATGGAACCTAACATGACATCTTCATTCATACAATCCAAACATAGAACATTTCCCTAGAGCATACTTCATTTACAATCACACTTGTTTCAATCATGCCCAAAATCATAATTTGTAGGAAGAGTTTGTTCAGTAAGAAAGGGCATCACCTCAATGCTTACAAAATTCCATTCACATAGGTTAATTGTAGCATAAAACATTATAGAACAATTTCCTAATTGAGCATCCATAAATATAATTTGTGATCTGTCAACTTCAATTTCAAGTGTTTTGTGTTTAGATGAGTTTGTTGTTTTTGATTCTTGATAAATTTCCAAGTTTTTTATTTCCTCCACCTTTGTGTTCTTCTTTTCCCCTTTCATTCTCTTTTTAGCTTTCTTTTTTCCCATCTTAAGTGAAGCAAATTTTTGAATTTTTGAGAGGTTTTTATAGTTTGTTTTGGTTTTGTGTGTTTTTTTAATGTTTTTGAGATGTCTAAATAAGTCCTAATGGGGTTCTCCTAAAAAGAATCGAGAAGAGTGTTGCTCTAAGGGTTGCCCATAATTTTTCTCATGCTATGGCATCCTTTAGCCCTCATGAAAATACCTTGTTTTTGTAAATTAGGAGATGTCCATGTGAACACTCTCCTAAAACCCCTTTTTTGATATTTCCTCTAGTCTATGGTATTGAAGCCTTTTTTGAAAACTCCTTTTTGCACAAGTACCAAAATCCCCACGTTAAAATTCTCCACGCGCGCTCTCTCTCTAGGTGGTTAGTCCCATATCACATAAAGATTCTCCTTTTGATTTAGCACATGTGGTCTTTTGACCACATGTTTTTATTCACATATGCCTCTCTTCTCTATATAAAGAAGAGCCTCATTTGTAAAAGGGAGGGCCCTTGGCCATGGCCTTGGCCTCCATTTTGGTAATGGAAGAAGGTGTCATTTGCTACTCTCTTGCTTCCTTGTGTGCAAGGCGATGATCTTGGTGTATGGATTTGCATGTGTGTGTGCATGGTTGGGAGGATGTTCCCCTTGCTCCTTGTGATGTTGGCCATTGTTGCCATTGCTCCATGAGCGTGGGTGAACCTCTCCTCTCATTCTTTGCCCCAACTTGGAGAAACCTCTCACTTCCATGTGAGGCGGTTAGGGTTTGTTGTTTCCCATTTTTCAGCAAAGAGTTTTTACAAAATATACATATGTTACACAACCATACAAGTGAAAAACACCGTTTCTCATGTGATGATCCACATTCTTATCAATGTTAAAAAATGAATGGTCATAAAACATGGTCTTTTGAAGCTTTGTTTTGGATTTCAAGTATGCATCAAAACAAATTTCTTATTTGTATTGGAATCTACCAGGGATAGGAAGATGATCAAGAGAAAAATGGAGCATTTTTGAGGCCAACATTGATGATGGGATCTGCAATAAATTTTGAGTAATGCAAGAATAATCAATGCACTGAGTCAAATCTAGTATTATCATTCACGAGATTTACTAAGATGTTAGCATATACCCAAAACTCTAGGGTCCATAAGTGCATCAACTCGTAAGTGAACATACATATTTAAGACAATTGTAATGATGAAATTTGAATAGATTTCTTGGTTAACACATGTGCCTAAAGACACTTTTGGATTCATCACTCCATATTTGTCTCTAAATTTTCAAAGTTATGATGCATATTTATCCCTAAATTTTTAAAATGATGATCTTGAATTTTCTCCTTGAGGCTATTTTGGGATGTGAGCTATAAGATCATTTGCATTGATTGGGTTGTGCTTCTACATGAAAGAAAGTAGATGAATAGGTTTTCTACAAAAAAATGAATTCATTATCGGAATATCACATAGCAATGTTCATGCTCGGGGATTTGAGGTATATGAGATATGAACCACACTTAGTACATATATCGATACATGATCAAAATACCTTCTGCCTACACACTGATACCTTAAGCATGAATCATTGTTACCATCTGTACACACGAAACCACCTGAAAGATGACACACATTCGTTTACATTTTTAAATACACACATAGGCAAACCAATTTAAGTGAAAAGAGTTGGCATTTGTCAAAGCATGCAGACCCAATTTTAGACGTGTACTAGATGTTTCTTTAGAGAAGATTTCAAGGCAAGGTGCCTCATTTGTTGGTGTGATAGTGGATTGATTACCAATGTGATACCTGACTACACTTTCATCTCTGAATTCTTCACAGATTCCACTCCTTTGTACCTTCCATGAGCGACATGTCATAATGGCCATGCTGCTTGCAGGCTACATATAAGAGCTCCTAAAATCCTATTTGAGAAAACCTCAAAGTCCTAACTCAGTGCATCCCACATGAGTGCGAAATATATTGCACCTTATGTATGCTGATATATTAAGGTAGTGATGTGTGTGAACACACTAGAACTGATGGGGCACTTTTTTCCCTCTTTAGGAGGTTTTTTTCCCAACTTGTATATACACCTATTACACTAACATGTTACTTATCTTTGTACATTAGAGTGGTAATACATTCAGTATTGTCTGTTGTGATCCAAGCTTCTTCTTCTTCCTTGTTCTGTCTGCATGCTTCCACAGACCTCAAACTCCAACAATTGGTATCAGAGCAGGTCGCCGCTTCATCTAGGGCATCATCGACACCTCTCCAGTCACAGTCTCAAAATCACACAAAATTTGGTGTGCATACTCAGGGTGATTGGGAGATCAAAACAGCTTTGTTGTGTTGTGCGAAAATTATGATCTAAGCTGGTTTTGGCCTTCAAATGTACTATCATAGTGCTTGTGCAAGAAATTTTGTCTTTTTGTGCCAAAGATATATACAAGTTTTAGTTCGCTAGTATAAGCATCTTGAAGACTACTACAGGTTTAGAAAAACTTGATAAGGTAGTTTTGTTCAACTTTTTGAGATGCATCAAGTTATTTTAGTTCGTGGCCATGGCTGAAAGTAGTAATGTATTTCATATGTTGGCTATTGAGGATAAGTTGGATGGTACCAATTACCCATTATGGGCTTATATTATGTGTCATGTATTGGTTGCAAAAGGACTGTGGAATATTGTGCACGGTGTTGAATAATGTCCTATTACAATTGCAAGCACAATTGTTGAAGGTGATACAAACATTTTTGAAGATGATGATATTCTTCATGTTCCTAGTCGTGTTGTGGTTCCTACTACACCTACTATAGAGAAAATGCATTGGGATGAAAGAGATGCTCAGGCATATGCATTGATAGCCTTGTCTATCAAACGTGCCATTATTCCTCACATTTGCTCTTGTATAACAGCTTAGGATGCTTGGGATACACTTACCACTTTATACCAGGCAAGGAATGAGGCTCGTGTTGCTTACCTCCAAAAACAATTGGAGAGTGAGCACATGAATGAAGGAGATTCCATGGACAATTTTTTGACAAAGATCAAAGAGTTGAAGCACCAGTTGCTTTTTGTTGATGAAGTCTTGCCTAACAGTTCACTTATGCAGACTGTTTTGAATGGTCTTCCTGATTCGTATCAGAGTTTTGCTTCTACTCTTTGTTTAATGATGAAAGGCAATCCAAATGCCTTAAAATTTGAGGAGTTAGTCTCTGTTCTGTTGTAGGAAGATCAGTCTAGGCAAAACAGGTCCATTATGTGTGCTGCACATCAAGCTTTCCTAGATAGTCGAAAGAGCAAAATGGAGCTCTTCTACTAGTAAGCAGAAATCTGCTAATTCTACACAATCAAAGAAGGATGAAATAGAGGAGAAGAAACCAAAAAAGAAGAAATTGTTTTGCAAATATTGTAAAGGAAATGATCATGTCATAAAGAGTTGTCCAAAATTGGCTGCTAAAGAGGCAAGGAAGAAAGAGGTTGGAATGGTTGTTGCAGAGGCCTCTACACCCAAAACATAGTGTGCTAATCTTGTGTAGAATGAAGAATGGGCATTAACCACTATTTGCAGTTATGGCTCATCTTTTTTAGTTATGAACAGTGTATGTCTGCAATAGACTCAGATGTTTGGTACTTTGATAGTGGGGTAACCAAACATATTGCCTCATAGCACAGTTTCTTCACTTCAGTCGAGCTTGCCCCTACAGGGAATACTATCACATGTGCCAAAAACTTCTCTTATCATGTCATGGGAGTTGGTAAGATCATTCTAACTACTGGTGATGGTAGTTCTTTTACATTGTCAGATGCTTTATTTGTGCAAAGAATCTGTTATTGATCATTCTAACTACTGGTGATGGTAGTTCTTTTACATTGTCGGATGCTTTAGCCAAGATTGGCTTGGTTGTGAAATTTGTTGTTGATAGATATACAGTTCATGATCTGTCAACTCGAAATGTCATTATTGCTTCTGGCACTTTTTGTCTTGGGTTGTATAAGCTCATAGATTGTGAAAAATCTATGAATGATTCAGCATGTTTAGTACATGATTCTCATGCTTTGTCAGATGCAAAGCTTTGGCATGCATGCTTTGTTCATCTGAATTTTGCTAGTTTGCTATGCCTGTAGAAATCTGAAATGGTGTCCTCTCTGCCCATATTTGAAGCACCTGGTAAACATGTTTGTGAAGACTATATTTTGGACAAAATACATTGTTCATCATTCCCAGAAGATGGTTTTTTTCGAGCTACTCAAAATTGCATCTTGTTCATAGTGATGTCTGTGGTCCTATGCAGACACCCTCTTTTGGAAACTATCTTTACTTCGTGACTTTCATTGATGATTATTCTAGGCATGCATGGGTATATCCATTAAAAGCAAAGTCCGAAGTGTTGATGTGCTTCAAACAATTTCTGGTTTTGGCTGAAAATTTATCAAAATGTAAAATGGGCACCCTATGTTTTGATCAAGGGGGAATATATGTCTTCTAATTTTAATGTAGTTCTAGCTCAGCATGGGATAAAACATCAATGTATAGTGTCATATACACCTCAATAGAATGGAGTTTCTGAATGAAAGAACAGGTCACTCATGGAGATGGCGAGGTGTATGGTCAAGAGTCACGCTTTACCACATAGTTTCTGCCTTGAGGCTATTATATGTGCAACATGTGCACTTAACAGGTGTCCCACTAAAGCATTGGAGTTTGTCACTCCATATGAAGCTTTGCATGGTCGTAAGAGAATGATATGTGCTATCACTTTCTTGAAAAGAAACAATACCCTCTATTAGATTATCCTCCCTAGAAATATACTTTTGAAGTTTACTAACATGAAACACTGGATGGACTCTACAATCTGGAGGAAGCTCTAATTGATATGCAACTTCACTTAGCTTTTTAACTATCTTCCAAGGTCCATAAAATCTTGGTGAAAGCTTACTAAATTTCCTTGTGGAGAGTGAAGTAGATCTAGTTGATACCTGAAGAAAGACTTTGTCTCCTTCCTGAAAGGACCTCGGAGATCTCTTCCTATCAGCATACTCGTTAGCCCTATCAGCAGCTTTCTACATCTTGGCTTTAGCTATTTCTAAATTTGCTTGGAGGTTCAGTAAGAACTTCGAAGCACTAGGACATTTCTTTGGCATGCCTATGGTACTGGGAGCATTGGGATTCATGCCATGGTTTGTATCAAAAGGAGACATACCTATCACCTTATGAGGCCTATTGTTATAAACAAACTGAACTAGTGGAAAATAATTATCCCAATCTCTCAAAAGGAGACATACCTATCACCTTATGAGGCCTATTGTTATAAACAAACTGAACTAGTGGAAAATAATTATCCCAATCTCTCTGTCTCTCAGACACACATGCCCTCAACATGTCCTCGAGTATCTAGTTGATCCTCTCGATCTGACCATATGTATGAGGATGATCACCACTACTCATTTTTAATGACACTTTTAGTTTGTCAAATACAAACTCCCAGAAGTTTCTTGTAAATCGGACATCCCTATCTGAAACTATGGATGTAGGTAACCCATGCAATCTGAAGACATGCTTGATAAACAACTATGCTACCTGCGGAGCTTCTATCGTCTCCTATGTGAGTATGAAATGAGCCATCTTGCTCAATATGTCTACCACAACTAGGATAGTATCCCACTTCCTTTGGGTCCGTGGTAACCTGACTATGAAGTCCATGAATACACTGTCCAGTTATGATGTGGAATCTATAAAGGATGCAAAAGACCTGATGTCTTTACCCTTTCTGCTTTGTTGACTTGACACATAAAGCATTGTTGAACATAAGTGTGGACATCTGTGGCTAATCCAGGCCACCAAAATGTTCTTCTAACAAGCTGTATTGTCTTATCAACACCAAGATGTCCTGCATAAGGTGCATCATGGTTATCATGCATGACTTTTCTTCTCAAATCTCGGGAATCTGGTATGCAAACTTTTCCTTTTTGTTTGACTATTCTATTCTCCTGTGGGAAATTGGAATACGAAATGGACTTGTTGACTCTGTTAGGGGAAGAAACAACTAGAACTATCCCATCTCCTATAATAGAGTCATCACTGATGGCTCTAACAATCTGTAACAAATGTGGATCTTCCATCTATGCTTCCTTTATCTCTTGAATCAATGAGCTTTCTAGAACTGTAAAGCTCATTTGATACATTATTTGTGATAATGCATCAACTATTATATTCTCTTTGCCTCTTCTATACAAGATTTCTATGTGAAACTCGTGCATGAGCTTAGCCCAATGAGCCTATGTGCCTCGAAGATCTGGCTGACTACAAAAATACTTAAGTGTATGGTGATTTGTGTATACCTTAAATTTTGCACCATAAAGATACTGTCTCCACACTTTAAGTGCATGCACCACTACATACAACTCCTATTCATGCACTGGCCATTTGCATTGTGCACTACTCAATTTCTTGCTTTCAAAAGCTATCGGCCTGCCATCTTGGCTCAAAACTACCCCTATGGCTATGTCATTAGCATCTATCTCTAACTCAAATGGTTTTTGTGGATCTACCACTTTGAGTATAGGAGCCTCTAAAATAGCTTGTTTTAGAGTATCAAAACTCTCTTGCTACTCTTGCTTCCATGCAAATGGAACTTTGCCTTGAAGCAAGTTCGTCATAGGCATTGCTATCGACAAATATGAAGAGATGAATTTCTGATAGAAATTGGAAATTCCTAGAAATTATGGTAACTGCCCCTCATCCTGAGGAATATGCCAAGATAATATAATTGAGACCTTCTTGGGATCCATCTGAACCCCATCAGTTGATACCACATGCCCTAGATACTCTATCCTTGGAAGAAACAACTGAGTCTTCTCTAGATTTACATACAACTGATTCTCTTTTAAAACATTTAACACTAATTAGAGATGACTCTCATGCTCATGCACAGACCTACTACACACTAACAAATCATCAACAAAATCAATAACACACTTTCTAATGAACAATTGTAAAATGTCATTCATTAATATCATAAATGTAGTTGGTGCATTAGTCAAACCAAATGGCATAACAAAATACTCATAATGACCAGAACAGATCTTGAAAGTTGTCTTATGTACATCATGATCTCTTATTCTAATCTGATGGTAGCCACTTTTTAAGTCTATCTTACTAAATACAACGGCTCCACCTAGAGCATCTAAAAGATCATCAATCTTGTGCATAGGATATCTATGTCTGATAGTAATCTTATTGAGTGCTTGGTAGTTGACGCACATCCTATAAAATGCATCTTTCTTCTTCACAAGAAGAACTGGTGTTGCAAAGGGTGAATAGTTAGGTCTAATCAACTGTTTCTTTAGGTATTCATCCATGACCTTGTGGACTTCATTCTCCTCCTACAAACTCATTCGAAATGGTGGTCGAGTAGTCGGATCTGCTCCCGATACCAATTCGATTCTATGCTCTATGTTCCTACAAGGAGGCAAACCTGAAGGTAATTCTTTCAAGAAAAACTCTTGGAACTTTGCTCTCAATTTTGCTGAAAGTGCTTGGAGCATTCCAACTAGAGCCTCCATGACTACATGAATCTATCATAATACATGATGAATACACAAAATAAAGAAATTATATGTACTTACAATCAATCTTAACCAACTTGGTAGTGTTTACCAATCGCGTCTCTTGGAGATCTGGCTCTCCACGGATCAGTAGTCACCTCCCCTCATGCTCAAACTGATAAACATGCAAAGCAAAGTCAATGGCTGTTCTCTTCCTCACATGCCACTTCTTACTAAGGACTACATTGAAACATGCTAGTCTCGCTATCTCGAAATCCAAACTGTCCTCATAGGATTGGATCTGAATAGGTAGATCAACATCGTGTTGATCCCATGTCTCAATTCCCTTCCCCTCGGCTAACTCTATTGTGTAGGCATACTCTGACTACATAGTCTCTAGATGTAACCTCTTGCCTAGTCGGGAACTAATGATATTATGTTTTGACCTAGTGTCAAAGAGTACCTTGAGAGACTATCCTACCATGACTCATGATAACAAGTTTTGTGTTGCGAAACTAATATATTCTTTCTATGCCACTGGCAAAAGCACAGTGTCTGGCACAATAGGGACCTTCTTCGTGACTATCATGGCCACTATGGGAAATGATAGAAGTGATGGAGGATCTCCAAAGTCCTCATCATCATCACTCCTGGCTTGAGTGGGATTTATGACTATGGTGGCTGCTATCTTCTTTTTCTTAGGACAGTCCTTGAACAAGTGCTGACCTAAACACCCATAGCATAATCCTTCTTTCATTGCCTCCTCTTTCTGCTGAGGGGTAAGTATCAACTTATTATAAGCCCTCTCAATTAGAGCAAATGCTTTTCTCTTACCTCCTACAATTGTCTTGATCATATGCACTTGCTTAGCCTCTCTAGAAGGTTGTGCACTGATCAAACCAGGAGTAGGTGTGTGGAAGGATCAACTTACCCTAGGCCATGAGGACCTTTGAACTTGGGAGCATGTGCCCCTATGTCCATCCTCATAGACTAAAGCTATCTTTGTGGCTTATGACAAGGACTGAAATCTCTCCTTCCTCACCAATGGTCTAATAGTTTCTCTCACTCCCAAGATGAACTTGTGGACCTGGAGAAACTCTAGGATAGTATTAGGCACTTTAAGAAGCACCTCTCTGTACCTATTTGCATACTCTTGAACTATCTAATTCTTCTGACTTATGAAGAACCAAGGGTCTAGCACTCTAGACCTCTCATCAGGCGGTATGAAATTATTATAAAACAAGATTTTGAATTGATCCCAAGTCTTGGGCTCCTTCTTATCTTGTTCTATCTTACACCATCACCTATGGGTGATGTCCATAAGTTTATACATGGCCTGCTGAATCTTGTGTCTATTGTCCATGATATGACACAAGCGAAAGCATTGCTCCCACTTGTTGAGCCACTAGTCAATAGCATCTGCAATCCTAGCACTAGTCGAGCCATGGTATCTAGGCACCTTAAGGTCCTTAAGCTGCCATCTAGCCTCTCTGACTAGAATGCTATCTCTAGGGACTTCTAGAGTTTGATGCTCATCTAGAGCATCTACTTCATCCCTAGCAAATTAGGCTCTAGCACATCTTCCTCTTTCTTGGACCCACTGACATGTACCAAGAGACCACGAAGTGTACTTTCGAGATTGGTAATCCTATTACTCATGATCTGCATGGGATCTGTGTGTTCCTTTTCCATGAGTGTATCTCTCCTAGAAGGTGATGATGGTCCTAAGTCCATACTAGGATAGGTCAATTTATGTTCTTGCTATTTTTTGGTTTTATATTTTTTTTGTGATTTTTAAATAGTATGCTCTATGTACGCCTAAATAAGTAAGTGACATAAAAAAAGAAACAAATCACAAGCCTTTGCTCAAATAAAGATGGTAAAACAAGAAACTTTTAGTATGTTTTGTATTCTTTAATGCATATGCATACTTATTTCTAAAAATTTTGGCAGCGTAACAACATAGTTTTGAAAATTAGAAAAATTATACCAAGTAATCGTCAAGCAATTTCCACAATAACGGTGCCGACATGCACAATCTAACTAAAAATAGATCGAAGGGGATTACACACCTTGACAAATTTCTCTTTCTTTCCTCACAGAACTTGCACGAAAATACTTACCTATCCTAGCAAACAAGAAATCTGGCACCACACAATACTAGTCCATGTCCTAACTACACGTATACTCTAGATGCTATGCAAAATTGCATATTCAATATGCAATATGAAGCAAAAAGAAAGCAACAATGCATATTAATTGACAAAGAAACTTATCTAGAGGCCCAAGAGGTAGTATGCAAGTATGTGCAGGTGTTGGAGATGGCCACACGCCTTCCAAATAGCTTTCCAAGACTCTCCCCATAGTTTGTGCTTCAAAACGATACTCAAAAGAGGATCGATGATGAAGAAGAATCAAATTCCAAGGTCTTAAGATAACTGAGATTGAAGCAAAAATATGGCTTGCAACGGCTCTCTAGAAAGAACTCTCAGAGAGCTTTCAAAGCAACAGAAAACTTTGGATTTGGATCTTGGATGCTCAAGATATGGCTAAATAAAATAGAGGTGGTTAGCCTAAATTGGCTCAATTTAGGAGCTCTCAACGATGGAAAATTCGAAGCTCACTTCTGTAGAAGAGGATCTCTAGCCACAAGCGCACACAACCATGGGTCTATTATCCCACATGTTCTGCAAAGAAGAATGAAGCAGAGTTGATATAGAGTGGGCTTGTTATGGCTTCTTCAATAGAGAGAAGAAGGAAAACCTCTTCTCCTCTCATTCTCCTTTGTGCGGGCAAAGAGTAATCCTCCGGGTAAGTGCTCTTGATCATGGGCAATGCACGTGCAACAGGCAAAAATCATAGTCTTCACTGGGGGGGGGTCCTATATGCTCCCCACTCTTCTTTTTAACTTCTGTTGTCTGCGGCCAAAAGCTCCAAAAAGCTCTCAACGGCAATGATCTTCGCGATGATCTCCAACACGGAAAAGAAGACGATATCATGTGAAAAACACATGCCAAGAAGAACTCTTTGGCTCTGATACCAATTGTAAGAAAGAGACTTGAATGGCATGTGTGTGACTCTCCTCCCATCCATATATACCCTTTTGTATTCTAAAAATAGCAATGATCTGGAATAGTCTAGTGCCAGCATGTGTACATCATGCAACATTTATTCCCATTACTACTGAATACATTAGGGTATCCCCCGAGCTTGGGACCTTGGCCAGCTAGCCCTTGTCCCTCACACACATGGAGTGATCCCTATTGATTAATGTCATGATCCATGTGGATCAATGTCTGACATAGACTTTCTGTGATACCAAATTAAATGCACCTCTATCATATCGTACTCGTTTTGGCTCTCATAGTGCTTCTTTTGCATCATATTGCTATGCTATGGATGTCGCTAGTCTCTATGATGAGAATGAGCCTCTTTCGTTTGATGAAGCACAGAATTCAGAAAATTGGATGGCTGCTATGCAATCTGAATATGATGCTATAATGAAGAATGGTACTTGGACTTTATGTGACTTGCATCTTGGCTAGAAGCCCATTGGCACTAAGTGGGTATACATGCTGAAGCATAAGCTTGATGGAACATTTGAAAGGTACAAGGCTAGGCTTGTTGCAAAGGGTTATGTTCAAGAAAGAGGCACTGATTTTGATGAGACCTTTGCTCTTGCTTGCCGAATGATGACTGTTCATAGCATCTCTGCACTTCGAGCTCATCATGGTTGGAATGTACATCAGTTGGACATTAAAACTGCATTTATAAATGGTGACTTGCATGAAGAAGTGTATGTTTTTTAGCCCTGTGGCTTTGTGCAAAAAGGGCATGAAAACAAAGTGTGCAAGTTGAAAAAAGCATTATATGGTTTGAAACAAGCACCATGTGCTTGGTATGAAAAGATACATGCCTATCTGGTTGCAAATGGTTTTGAGAATAATCCAACTAAGAGCACCTTATATGTTAAGCATGAAAATGATGTGCTTCTCATCTTTGTTGTCTATGTTGAGGCACGCTACTCACTAGTCACTACAAGAATGAAGGGGGCTTAGATAGCATTGCATATTATTAAATTAACCCCTAAACATTAACCATAATTGCATTATAAGTGGAGTATTATGGCTAGGATCAAAACTAAGGAGTAATATGACTTGAATAATTCCTAAAATTCTTGAATTGGTCTTATATACACATACATACACACACATAAATACACTCACATGAATACATACACTCATATGCATACATACACACACATGCATATGCATACATATATACACACATGCATACACACACATGCATACATACATAGACATGCATACACACACATGCATATACATACATATGTATACACACACATACATACATACACACATATATGCACATACATAAATGCACACATATGAATATGCACTCATAGACATATAGATACTTGCACATATACCTACACACAGATAGACACACACTCACACTCACATGCATATATACAGACACATGCATATGCATACATACATAGACACATGCATACACACACATCCACATACATACACACATATGCATACACACACATACATATACATAGATGCACATATACACACACAAATGCACTTTACAAACACATGCATACACACACATACAAACATATGCATACACACACATACACATACATATACACACATGCACATACATGCATGCATACATACAGAGACATGCATACATAACGTACATATATACACTATACATACATATGCATATTGTTGGCATACAAGCTATGAGAAGAGCATACAAGCACAAAGAGCACTCAAGTACAATCCTGCAAAGAGGCCTAATCATTTTTTTCTCAACTTACTTCCAATTAAGAGTGATTTTCATCACTACACAAACATTGTAAATCCCATTTTTGGTAGAAGAGACTCCATTTTGTTCAAGAAGAGGAGTCCTCAATCTTGAGAAGCATTAGAATTAGCTACATACCAATTTTCATGATTTTTAGATTCCGTTTGAGCCCTCAAATAAGCTCTAGAACCTAATTTTTAATAAAGCTAGTCAAAAAACTATAAAAAGAGCTAGAGAGCTCATTTTTGAGGTTGGATTGTTAGTGATTTGAGCTTGTGTAAGAGACTTTTTGACTAATTCAAAGAACTCCATTGTTCCTCTCTTTGTTCTTGCCTTGTGTGCATGTGTGTGTATGTGTGTGCATGTTTGTGTGCTTCTCACTCACACACATATGCCATCACTTGCTCATAGTCTTCATACTAGTCCTCATGTCTCCATGGATTGACACTTATGAGGTGGATCTCCTCACATTGGTACTTGCCATTGTGCTAGAGTGACACCAAATTTGGCATTGTTGCTGGGGAGAGAGCTTCGAAGTCGAGCATGTGATGGTAAGATGTAGAGTTGAGACATTGGAGTCATAGGTAAAATCTATAATTTTCTTTATTTTTCATTTCTTTCTTTTGTTTTTTGCATCACCATCATCATCCTCACCACCTCCCACCTCCATCTCCACCTTCACCAAAAATTTCAATTTTTGATCATATTCCCCTCCCCACCTCATTTCCCTCATTTCACTTGTGAGTGAGAGTGAGAGAGAGCTTGCATATTGTTGGCAATAGCCAAAGGCATAGACGACGAGGAGTATGTGAAATGACGAAGTAGTGGGGAGCTAGACAATCATTTTTCTCTTAGAAATATATTTGATACAACTTCCAATAGTGATTTTCATCACTCTTATACCATACGTATCATAGAACAACCACTTTTGTAATTAGTAGCTCCATTTTGTGCAAGCTGAGGAGTCCTCGAGCTTAGGTAGAACAAGCATACCAATTTTTGCTATTTTTAGACCTCATTTAGACCTCCAAATAGTACCTAGAACCTATTTTTTAACTATGTCAGACACGATATGAAACCAGTCAAAACTAGTAAAAAAACTATAAAGAGAGCTAGAGAGCTCATTTCTGAGGTTAGATAGTATGAGCTAGTGTAGACTTGTGAGAGCTTAAGCTTGTAAGAGTGTTCTTGAGTAATAGAATCTACTTTCAACCTTCCATTGTATCTTGCTTGTCTCTTCCTTGTGTGTGTGTATGTGTGTGTGCTCTATGCTTTTCACCTTCACTCTCACTATATCTCGCGTTCACGATCTTCATATCACTCCTATCTCTTCCCGGGATTGACATTAAGGAGGTAGAACTTCTTAACGTGGTGCTTACCATTGTGCTAGAGCACCACCAAATTTGGCACCATTGCTGAGGATCGAGTTCTAGGACGAATGCGTGATGGTAAGAGTATAGCAAAAAGTGGTGTTGGAAGGTAAAAATTTCAGTTTTTGTTGTTGTTTTTAAGTATTTTTTTGTGTTTTTCATCTCCTCTACACTCCTTCACCATCACATCATCTTCTTCCACTCCAAAAAAACAAAAAATTCACCATATCCACCTATCCCCCTCATTTGCGCATGCGAGAGAGAGAGAGACAGAGAGAAAGAGGAAGCTTTTGTGCTTGTTGTTCTAGGTGTGTTTTTGAGTTTTCTTACAGGTACAGTGCTCCAAAGCAACATGAAAGCTTCCAAAAGGTGAGAAACCAATTTTCTATCAGCTCTGCCGTATGTATCAGACCATTGCAATGGTCTGACAAGTTTGACTTTTTTGGTAAGCATGTATAGCATGGTGTAGGCGATCCTTGCGCACTCACGAATCCACAAACGCATTTTGGAAATTTGTAGTTTGGTGGACCATCGTGACGGACTCATGTCATCGCAATTGTTTCATACCATCACGATTGGCTCACACCATCGCAATGGCTTGGTCGGACCATCGCGATGGTCTCACACCATCGTGATGGTTTGCTTCAACGATCGCGACAGTCACTAACCATCGCGACGATCCTGTAGACCCCACGCCATGGCAATTGGCCCATGCCATCGCGATGACTCACTTGTAATGTGTCAAATTAGACCATCGCAACGATACCAGGTACGCCATTGCGACGCTTCAAGTTCAGACCATCACGATTGGTTCAAGCCATCGTGCCTCGTGACCATCACGATGGGCTCATGCCATCGCGATTGCTCACTAGATAGACCATCGCGATGCTTCATCTTAGACCATCATGATGCCTCACACCATCGGACCATCACAACGGTTCAATTAGGCCATCACGATGGTCCGAGACCATCGCGATTATCTCAGACCATCACGATTGTCCACCCAAAATGCCAAATTTAGGGTTTGATTTTTTGGGCCATTTTGAGGCTATTTTGAGTGAATTTTTGGGTGATTAAATTAATTGGAGATCCCTTATCTCATAATTGAAGAAAAACTTGTTTGTCAATTCTTACCCCAAAGGGCCTGAACGTTCATAACTTTGTCATTCAAAGTCTGATTTTTGAGTTTTATAGCTCATTAGAAAGCTCTTTATGAGCTCTACGTGAGCTCACCTGTTTGTTTTCAAGAAGAACATGTTGATATTTAGAGAGGGTAATTTGAGGATGACCCATTAGTGGGACTAAGAAAGCCATGGGGCACTTGGGAGATTCATAAGGAGACAGAAGGACCCTTAAAGGTGTATATATCCAAGTGCTTCATCATCAATGTAAGAATTGGTCTAAACATTGGATTTTGACAGGTCTAGCAAGATCCATCCAAGGAAATCAAAGCAAGGTAGGAGAAGAATGCAAGGCTTGGGAAGCGTGACTTCTTGGGCATCAGAGCAATCAAAGAAGCTGACTCAAGGTTGGAAGAATACTCAACGTCTAGCATTGTGGATTAAATTAGGACGACGATAGGAATGCATTAAGTCCAAGAGACTTAATTTTTCAAGTCCAAGAGTAAGATAAAAGTGTGAGATACAAAAAATCAAAAGGAAAGAACTAAATTCTGACGGAACAAGAACTCAAAAGTACAACGAAAAGTCCATTCCTGACGTATACATTGAGACAAGACAACCTAAAGGAATTAAAAACAAAGAAACATTCACGATCAAAGTGTGTATTGAGTGATTCAGGAAGTAAATTCATGAACCTTAGATCAAGCAAGCATATAGGTAAGTCAGACCGAGGAAGCCTTAGATCAGTAGAAGCAAGTGTAGGAACTACTGCACGTTTGTGGCCTAAGCATATGAATAGTTACCGTTACGAGTTGGGCTCAGATACTAGTGAATTGGAAATGGCTTTTAGCATGGAAAGACCAGAAGGAGGGTTAAATGTAGCATATTTGGAAAGACCTGAAGGACCCTACAAAACCCAATTAGAATATGTCCAAACCAACCACTTAGGTGCTTGCATCTATGAGGATGGTTTGCGAAGATCAGTGGTGCAATTGCACAATCCTGACCAACCCGTTGGATTGGAACATCCAATGGTGAAATTTGAGAGAGACACATACATAGACAAAGAAGGAAAAATGTACATCATAAGTACTCAGCCAAATCATACCAATGAGTTCGGTATAGTAAGTCCAGATACATAAGCAAGAATCCAAGGAAAGAAACCACTAGGAGAAGAACCTAGGACTCCTAGAGGGAAATCTGTACTAATAAGAGTACTAAACCCAAAATGGATCCTTCAGGACAAGAGAAGCATAGAATTGTTTTTGTATAAGGAAACTAATGAAGCATTTTGGAGGTACCGAATGGAATAGCCTAGTGAGGTACGCTCCATCATGATTTAAGAATTCAAGGACCCAGATACTCTTGGAAAGGTTGTATACCTGGATGATACTTCGGAATGAGTATTTGTAGTGTCAGACCATGCAAGACTTATCTACACATTGAGAGGCAAGTTAGTATTCCCTCCATCACGAACAAATGTAAACACTAGCCATCAGGGTGCTGGAACATCCTCAGCCCATGGTACTCAAAGAGAGAAGAACAAAGAGAAACCATAAGTGAGTTTCACTCATCCCATAGGGAGAGATAGACCAACCATGGACACCGATAGATTGGAAAGACAAAGGGAACCAAGAATACCGGTGGTAGAGATGATTTTCCTCTACCTAGACCATGTGAACACCCAAGGATACTGAGACCCACTCAATTAGTGAAGTCAATGAAAAAGTATTTTGATGGGACAGGAGATCCCTATGACCATGCTGCGGACTTTAAGCAAGTGCTACGAATGGAGCAAGTGGAAGACATGTTCACGCAATATAATGCATTTGGACTGACATTAAAGAATACTGCTTTAACTTGGTTCCAACCATTGCAACAAAGGCAATTTAGGGATATTCATCACTTGTTAGAGTCATTCATCACGGAATTCTCTAAAAGTGGAATCATACATGGTACTTCTTCATCGATTCACAACGTCAAATAAACCCCTCAGGAAACAATCAGGCTTACAAGACATAGGTTTAGACAATATGTTGAGAGATGTCTAATGCAAGAGTTATCCTCATAGGCCAAGCAAGTGTCATTGTTTTTATATGGCCTCTTAAGCTCTAAACTACGCTCCTATGTATACTTAAAGGAACCCAGAACACTAAAGAAATGTGTAAGAATTTGTATAGACATTGAGGACAACCGAGGAGATGATTTGGAACTCTCAAAGGTCTATAAGGACCTAGATTGGTCATCTCTAGCATCCTCAAAACTTTCTATCTTGATAGAGGGCCTAGCAGAAAAAGTGGCCCGGAAACTAGGAGTTTCTAGTAAACAGATGCCTAGGTTAACAACAAACAAGCGTTGTGACACCTGTGGTGGTGATATTATGGCAATTCTGTGTCCCAATGTAACACAACCACAAGCCAACCCTAGTGGCCAATACTATTTGATTGAGAAATGATACACAAATCACACGGCCCAGGACTACCCATACAACAAACAAGCAGTACGATAGAACTACTTGCAAGCATACCCCCAACGAGGGAGATATGAAGGTCCATACAATGCTCAACCTCACTACTATAGGCCTCCTCGGAACTATTCTTATCAGGCTCACTAGAGACCACAACCTATTTTAGCTCAACAGCCATCCCCACCAGCTAAGTCATCCCAGTCAAATACGCTACTGCAGAAGAGAACCTCAATAGGGCTTTAGTGCCTTCTTCACCCATGATCACTGAAAGTGATCCCAATTCTAATAGTTTTGATTCTACTCATGTAGATAGTCCACTCGCATATTATACAAACTCACCAGAACATGTGGAAACATATCAATACGATAGTCCACCATTGGAACCGAGTTGGGAGCCCGACTATGCCAATGTGATGTATGCCAACCCTAATCCGCGGCCCCAGTTAAGACAACAAAGACCACACGGCCCTAGAGGACCATGCTTTAAGTGCCAACGAGATCACTTCATTAAGGATTGCCCACATCCTCCGATAGCAGGACAGTCACAATACTATAACATACAAGGTTTTTGTGCCAAATGTGGTAAAGAGCATGTCATCAAAGATTGTCTGAAGAACCCTGCTAATGCCTCAAAAGTGGCACCCATCAACGTGATAGGTATTGTGCATAACTCAGATGGATCCAACCCTATATACATGCATATTCAAGCTATAACACGAGCCCAGGTGCTCTTATGGAATCAATAGCTTAATCCTGAAAAAATAGCCGAAACTAGTGAAGTTGGAGAGTCTAGTAATAAAAAGATGAAATCTTGGAAAGATTCCAGAGAAAGAATTAAGAGGAAGTGGAGTAAAAAGATAACTACGTTGGAAGGAAGTCTAAAGGAATCTAGAGCCAAAATCCTAGAATTGACTTTGCAAGAATCTAATCAGGAGAACCTAGCTCAGAGATCAGGATCAGTTCTAGCTGAACCCATACCAAAAAATGTAGACATGATGGTTCCTGCATATCAGGCGAGATTAAAAGGACTCCAAATAACCGAAATGAGTAAGAACTACCCAAGAGAAGATTTAGAGATTGAGAGTACTAAACTTTGCATGAAGATGGTAGAATTAGCACAAGCTATGTTCGAAACCTCTCGTTATATTCATTGGAACAACATGGCAAAACCTGGATTACACTTTCAAGGACTACTGGAGAGGTTAGAATACTTGATCAATAGTAATGAGAAGAAGAAATTGCAAGGGAACCCTAATGACACTGAGACACAGGAAAGGAATGCACCATCCCTATCTCAAGTACCAAATACAGAGGTTGAAGACAACCTGTCTTCCCTACATAAATATTCACATGAATTTCTAAGAGAAATCCAAGAAGAGAAGTGGAGAAGAGAGCAAGGAACCCATCCTCCTATTCAAGAAATAGACGACTTGCAGGAACAATTTCCCCAAGACATCCCCTCTATTTATGATGATGCAGAGGAAGAACAACTGAGTGAACACACAGATTTCGAATCCAATTCTTTGCAAGAATTACCTCAGTTCACAAGACCTTGTGAAGCCAAGTCTATTAGCATGAGAGCACCCACGATAAAAGTGAGGAATGAAGAATCAGTAATCCCTAGAAACACGGAAGTGATCAAGAACACTAGAGTACAGTGCCATCTCACTCTAGAGGATTTGTTAAATATTAAACCAGAATTGTGGAAGCACGTAGCAAACCAATTTCCTGAGGTTGCTGTTGATCCCTCCCAGATACAATCACACAAGAAGGTACCAGAGATACCCATAAAATGAATCGGAGATGTGAGCAAGGGAGAGGAAGGTAATATGTATCTTCCAATAACCCACCATGGCTACACTACCAAAGCTATTCTAGATTCAGGAGCTGGAGTAGCAATTGCTAACACTGCTTTATGGAAATGTTGGGGTAAGCCAGCATTAAGACCCACCAGGATGAAGCTACAAATGGATGACAGACATATTGCGAAGCCATTGGGCTTACTAGAAGGCATATCTCTCACCACTTGTGGTGTGGTGTTTGATCATACTTTTGCCATTTGTGATTTTGGGAAAAAACATGCTTACGAGGTGATTCTAGGACGACCATTGATGCGTTAGTTGCAAATCGTACAAGATTGGGGAACTAATTCTTTGTACTTGCAACATTTAGGAGTGACTACTAAAGTCAATCTCAAAGACTATTCTTATTGAGATGTACCCCCAATCCAATGGAACACCATCCATAAGGCACATGAAGAAACAAAGTCCGTACACTCATTGGAATCAGACCCCTCATGGTTGCATGAGGACACTCATCTATGGATGTGTAAGGTAGCAAAACAAGAGGAAGAACGATTAGAAGCCAGGACTTTAGGCTTAGAACGACATCCAAGAACTCTTCAAGACCCAGTTTATGCACCTATACTATTTCCAGACAAGGAATTCGAGCCTCACAGTTGGGTAGAAATCTTAGCTACAATGGACATAGCTGCGAATGAAGAACAATGGACACCTCATTGTGATGAGGACGGATATGACATTTCCATTTTTATGATTGAACTTATCGAGGAAGACTTTATCCTAGAAGAATGCATGGAAGTGACCTAAGAATTGGATGAGTGTAGTGACGAGGACCTAGAATCCATAATCATGGAACCCTTTTGTTCCACAGAAGAGGAACATCTTTATTTTGTAGAAGCCAAAACCCCTGAAGAATAAAAGGAAAGTCAAATGGAACGACATGAGTCACTCATGAAAGATACAGAGAGTAAGCAAAAGAAGAGAAAGAAAGCACCTAAGACAGATGAAGAAGAAGAACCATTCATGGAAGTGCCCGAGAATTTGAAGTATGAAGTAGAAGATACAAAAATCATGGTAGGAATGCCTACAAGGAAAGCTGACGTTGGACAAGTATATGATAATGGAGAGAAAACCAAAAAAATCGTAGTTACCATAGAAGGAGAAGAAGAAAAATGTACATACATAGGGCATGATTTGACGAATGAAGAAGAAGAAGAGTTAATTGCTATATTGTGTGAATATAGAGATGTGTTCGCGTAGAGTTACAAAGATTTTAAAGGAGCAGACCTGGATATATGCTCCCATAGAATTCCTATGCCTCCAGATGCCAAACCTACAAAACAGAAACCATACACGTACAATGACAACTATGCTACTAAGATTAAAGAAGAAATAGATCGTTTGATAGAAGCACGATTCATTCATGAAATTGAGCATAACAAATGGGTATCCCCCATTGTGGTTGTGCCCAAGAAAAATGGAAAATTGCACGTGTGTATTAACCTTAAAAAATTTAATGCCGCCACGATTAGAGACAATTATCCTCTTCCTATCACATAACATTTATTGGAAAGAGTTGCGGGCAAGGAAGTTTATAGCTTTCTTAATGGTTTCTCAAGCTATAATCAAGTAGCCATTGCTCTAGAAGATCAACATAAGACAGCCTTTGTCATAGAATGGGGTATATTTGCATTTCTTGTGATGCCATTTGGGCTAACAAATGCACCTGCCACTTTCCAATGACTTGTGTCATGTTTTTAAGGAATTATTACGCAAGAATTTGGAAGTTTATGTCGATGATATATATACTCATTCAAATATGAGGCAGATGCATATCCCAAAATTAAGGCAAGTATTTGAAAAATGTCGAGAATATTAGGTTTGTCTGTACCAAGAGAAGTGTGTTTTCATGGCTAGGCAAGGCAAAATTCTAAGACATATTGTGTCGAAGAATGGAATTTCTACGGATGAGGAAAAAGTAAAAGTAATTGTAGACCTACCTAGGCCAAATAACGTAAAAGAAGTATAGGCTTTCATGGGCCATTGTGGTTACTATCAACGATTCATACACATGTATGCTATCATAGCCACGCCTCTGTGCTCTCGTTTGACCAAGCTCGAATGGACATATGAATGTGAAAATTCATTCAATGAACTTAAATGACGCTTGTGTTTAGCACCAATATTGACAACCCCATATTGGAGCCAGCCGTTCCATGTACATGTGGATGCATCCAACTATGCCATAGGATGTGTGTTAGCACAACCTACGAGTGAAGGTAATGTAGATCTCCCCATAGCTTACGCAAGCAGACAATTGAATGCAGCAAAAAGAAACTACACCACTACAGAACGAGAAGGATTAGGAATGATCACGGTAAAGAAATTCAAGCATTACTTGTTGGCAAATAAGTCCAAGTTCTTCACGGATCATCAAGCGTTATTGTACTTAGTCAATAAGCCTTGTAATATCGGACGATTAATAGGATGGTTTCTATTACTCATGGAGTACGACTTTGAAGTAGTAGTCAGGAAGGGAAAGACACACCTTACAGCTGACCACCTCTCAAGATTAACTTTTGGAGAAGCTTCTCAAGGAATAGAAGATGAACTACTCGATGCATACCTGTTTAACCTTGAGATAGTACCAGAATGGGCTAAGCCTATTGTCCCTATTCTCACATATGGACCCAAGAATCCAAGTATTAGGATCAAAGAAGGAGAAATCACCAAGTCACAAAGATATCAAATCATAGCAGGAAGTATATATAAACAAGATAATCAAAAAATTCTTTCTTGTTGTGTAGACGAATCAAAATACACGAATTGGTTGCAATCAGCACATGTAGGTGCATTAAAGCAACATCATTCAAAACATCATACATTGCAAACTTTGTATAGACTACGAGTATATCGGCCTTCTATGGAAGCAGATGTCTACAAGTTGTGTAGAGAATGCCCTGTCTGTTGTGAAAGACCACCAATAGAACATGCCACATTATATCACATGTCTCTCACACCAGAATGGAGTGAACCTTTAGTGATGTACTTGAGGACGAAAACATTCCCTCAAAAAGACAACAAAGTCTAGACCAGGAGGCTCAGGACTACTCACTTATTAGTGACAAATTATATAAACTAGGAAGAGACGAATACCTGAGACAATGTGTTCATGAGAGCGATTATTTGAGCGTATTAGAGACTACACACCAAGGTGTTGCACGAGGTCATTTTGGCCCCGATAGGATAATCAAAGTCATACTCTTTGCAAGATTATGGTGGCCCACTCTTCACATGGATGCACATACCTATGTTAAGAGATGTGATGTGTGCTAGAGAACTCAGTTTTCTGCTTGCCGAGATGAAATGCCACTGAAACCCATGATGGGAGGATGTGCATTTTCCAAGTGGGGCATAGATTTTTTAGGACCCATTAACCCCGCCTACAAAAGGAACACATGCGGCATACATCATAGTTGCGACAGATTATCTTACTAAATGGGTAGAGGATAAGGCCACAAAAAAGAATGATGCACACACAACTGCAAAATTCTTATTTGAAAATGTCTTTACTAGATATGGACTGCCTATAGAGTTAGTGAGCGACCAAGGAACTCACTTTCTAAACCAAGTCATTGAATATTTGTTACAAGATTTTATCGTGATTCATAAGAAATCCACACCATATCATCCTCAGGCCAATGGTCAAGCTGAAAGTACTAACAAGATCCTTTGCATTGTATTGACGAAACTCGTGAACAACAAACGTTCAGATTGGGACAAACAGTTACATCACACTGTTTGGGCATATCGAGTGGCCTACAAGACCGTACTCACTATAACTCCCTTTTAGATGGTTTTTGGTCAGAAGATTGTGATTCCTTTGGACTTCTTGATACCCACCCTTAAGCTTGCACAAGAACATCAGTGGACTTGCCATGAATTATCATAAAGAATAATGGATTTGGAACGATTAGGAGAAACCAGGTTGAAAGCAGAAGCAGGCATATATGCAGCAAAGAAGGGACAGAAATCCTATTTCGATACACATGTGAAAGACAAAAGATTAAAAGAAGGAGATTTAGTCCTAGTGTATACACTGAAACAACATGCACATAAATTAGAAAAGTGAGGTTATGGACCTATGATCATTAACAGAATATCGATGAGTGGAGCAATAGATTTAGCCACCCTAGAAGGAGAGATAATGCTTAATTACATTAGTGGCTGTAGAGTCAAGCTTTATCAGGAACCTCTTACTGAGGATATGCTTAGACGACTCACGTTGGCAAAGAAGCGTAAGGAGGAAGAAAAGAGAATACGCGCAGAAGCTCAAGTAGAAGCTATAGAATGCATTAAGTGCATGAAGCTAAGAAGACAAGGACTATGGAGAGAACATTATAACCATCTGGAAACAACACCCAGATACCCCACGGCCATGTGTCAAGCAAAGTCAATCACTCATCCTAGCATAGTGGATAAGAGACCATTCATTACAGTCAAGCTAGAGCACGATAACTCTTTCCATGAGCTCAAGGCTTTAATTGATTCAGGTGATATGACTAGTGCGATTAGATGGTCCCACTATAAAGACTTAAGAATAGAAATGTGGCCAATCAAGGCATACCTTGTAATGGGCTTTAATTGATTCAGGTGATGTGACTAGTGCGATTAGGTGGTCCCACTATACAGACTTAGGAATAGAAATGTGGCCAATCGAGGCATACCTCGTAGGGTGAGGAGGCATGGAAACCCCGTGCATGGGTGAGGTGGACCTTCCTATTCTCATACACGAAGTGACCATGATAGTGAAGCTCCTAGTGTGCCATGATTACGACCTGATAGAACCCCTAATCCTTGGCCAAGATTGGCAGTCACATTACGTCTACACCAACCCATGCAGGCTTGGCGATAGACAATTGCCATTCAAAAGAACATCAATAGATTTTTCCCTGGTTTTCCTGCAAATTAGAAGGGTTCACCACCCAACATATGGGACAAATGGGGACCATCAGCAGTCAGGTGGGTTACATCAATGGTCAGGCATCGGTGGACAAATGGGCACAATCGCTTGCAGTACCCATCCTTCCACACTTACTGCAGACTGGCCTAGATCTATGGTACAAAAAGCCACACTTCCTAATGGGCAAGTTTTGCAAGTGTTGGACCTCCCTTCTTTTCCAAAGCAGAGTGTCAACCAGACCTCTCAACGTGAACCATGAAGGAGTCACCCATGACAGAGGAACCTAAATCGACGAGCATACCAAGCAATGCAAAGAAGGCAACAATATCATCATCACAAAGCAAGCAACATGAGACAAGTATGGGTGCCAAAAGGGCAGAAAGCACCAAAAAATTTCAACAATGTAGACAATGATAAGATAGAGTTTCAACAGAATCAAAGGTAATATTCAACATCTCCTTGACCTTCTTCTAGCTCGATGAAGCTTTGATAGATTTGGATCGCCAAGCACTACTTGACCAACCGACCCACACCCACACATATTTGGGTACCTAAACATTGTATTCTAACCCAACACCCAACCCATGTAACATATACCCCTCATAAATTTCTTCACACCTCAACCCCACAACATCCAATATCACCTTTTGTCCCTGAGTAGAAGCATACCACCCACTCAAAAACCCTTAGGAAATGGATACTAAAATGTATCCAGAAATCCTCTCATGACCCATTGTATAACATTACCCCCATCCCGAATAACCAACCCCCTTGTAATAATTCTTTCACAAATGAACTTTGTATAAACTCAACTGCACTAACCAAACATCACTTGTAATAACATCTCATCAAGCAATGTATGCACCATCTAAAGCATGTTGGTGTCTATAGACCTGCATTAGTTTTGCAAAACATCATTCCATAAACCACCTCACAACACTCGGCTACATGGGTTACACATCAGTTATGGAAAGGGATTGCAGTCTATTGGGGGATTCTTGGACAAGAAGGGATTTGAGTGTTTGTAGGAGAAAAGGGTAAGACAAGAGGAAAGATACACACTGGAAGCCTCTGTCGATTGATTATAAGAAGACAAATACAATGGTGATGCACAATACAGTCCAATGCTTTTGTGAAAAATCCCACAGAGTGCTCAATCACAAAATATCAAATACCCAAGGGTCTTGTTGCTGCTGCCCTTCTCTGCACCAGACCTGCACCTTCTCCAAGCATGCACTTGTGCACACCTTGCACCAAGCTTCCAATAAGGAGGAGGGATGGACGCCTTCTGTCGGCACACGCACAGCTTCAATGGGATCCTTGGGGGACTAGCTTAGCACTTCTCTGAACACTTCCTTAGTCACTCTTCATGCACACCCTACACTTCACTTCTCTGCATCGCACATTGTGTGTCCCATGCACTTCTCTCTCTTGCCTAGCTTAAACTATGCTCACCTTCTTAGTCTTGCTTAGTTCTCCAAGAATAATCCTTGCCTTGATTTGAGTGTCGATTGGCGTATGATTTTCCCATAGAACGTGCAATGACTAGAGAAGAATTAAAATCATTCAAAGGAACTACCAAGAAGGCCAAGAAAGACAACACGGGATGGGCAAGCAAATGCATGCGCGGTTCTATCCCATGCTTACAAGTTCCATAATCCCCGTCACCACAGCTGTCCCTAGAACAGTCACCAACAGGACCCCTGCACCTATACGGCCCATCTGTATATGCTTTTCACGACCTATTATCATTGAAGGTACTACTAGTACAGTGACTTCTCAAGCAACCACAATTCAGGAACCCACCACTACATCATGAGAACTTCCCACCATCATCGGTGTGGAAAGCATTCACTTTCGCTATACCCAACTTCAGGCAGAACCAACAAACACCATCGTTGACTTTGAAATGGATGAGGCTTTCTCCAGTGAATTTCAATTCTCAGAAGGGCAACTCTTCTCACAAGAGTATGAACGTCCTAGTTACCCTACCACACCCGCTGATCAACCACAAGAGCAAGTAGTCTCCATCTTGGAAGAAGAGAGGACAGAAACTAACAATGAAGACGGTGATGATGAAGCCAGTCAGGATAGCACGAATCTCAAGAGGACATGTAGGATGACGAATAAGAACAGCAAATAGAAGCTCAAGGCAACATGAGTACGCATGAAGATGACACGTCGAAGCGGCTGCATACACTTTGGCAATCAAGAAACTATATCGCACCATGCAGGCAGTTTGGGCACGCAGACAACTCTTAGAAGAAGAAATTCAAGCAATTCTAGAATAGAAGCTCGCCACAGGAGGCTTTGAAGATGCTTTCATTCAAGGTTTCAGAGAATTAGTCAAATCAATTGGAACCAATGAAGCACTACGATCTCTGATAAGAAAGCCACTACCAAAGTTTGACCCATGACGAATTCGTCTGCTATCCAAGCGGGGTCAGTATATTCACGTACCAATAGATGCCCAATCTTCACCCCATACCAAGGAAGCATGACTTATTCCAGAAGAGCCTATTGAAGAAGCAACCATAGTCATTGACTCCCTGCCTCATCCTTCTACTGTAACTACCACTACCATCGTCAAAGTACCCACCACACCACCTACTCCTCTTTCACCTCTCGCCCCTCCAACTTCTCCTGTACACACTACCTCTCCTACACCATCCACGTTCATCAATAGTGTTTTAGCAAAAGCCCTTGTTGCGTTAACCCCGCAAACTATTCATGCAACCCTCCAACCTATCCTCCCTTCCCTAGCTCCCACCATTCCACCCAATCCATTTCTCACTCCATCCTTTCCTTCTTTCTGTGAGAAGTGGAGAATCATGTGCATCTCTGGAATATAACACTCGCTCCCCCTTCTAAAGATCATTGTCCTCAATGATATAGAAGGAGCTATAAACCTGGGAATCAAAATCTGTGATTCCAAATAATAAGAGTAGAGTGTGCTAGGTGTGTGAAATACTAGATAATAAAAAAGTAGACAACTCGTCTCTCTCGTTCCTATCTAGCATTTTCACCAATAAATAGTAGTTCTTGCCTTGGGCATATTGTAGGAATCCCTCTTAGGCCCAATGAGTCCATATGTGCGCAGCATAAGTACTCGGAATATCCTCGGACTCCCTATGCCTAGACCTTGACCACTAAGTTGTGATGGCTTGTCACTTGTAGAGACCTTGGCAACTCGCCCTTGTCTCGTTGGAATATTGGCTGACAACTTTTCATATGGTATAATCGTGCAAAATCACTTACTCCACTAGAGTAATGAAAACTATACTATGCTCAGCCAAAACAATTTGACTAAGTCCCACTCTTTGTGGAAGAATACTAAAAGGAAATGGAAATCTTTTCCAAGTAGTGTTTAATCTCTAAGCTCAAGTAAATCTACTTGATTTACTCACTATAATGAGATGAAACTCAAGAAAGTCTCATCATGATCCAAAATTTAAATCCAATATGATAATCTATCAATGATCCAGACTATGGAACAAGATGCCAATCTGTCAATGATCCAGACTATGGAACAAAATTTCAATCACTCACATCCAAACTATGGATCAAAATCTCGATGTGTCATATATAATAATCCAAACTATGGATCAAAATCTCGATCTATCATATATGATTATCCAAACTATGGATCAAAATATTTCTCGTATAAAGTAAATCCCAATCCACTATGTGCAACTAAGTCCATCATGCCAAGTGAAGACATGCTAAGAAAGTATAGCAACTAGTGGAACTACCACTGCCTTCTCAATAATAACATGCAAGATGTTCCAAGTGGATGAAACTTGCTTTATTTCTTACCACCATCTGATCATCACTATGATCAAATCATTCCTAACTAGGAATGAGGTGTCTCAAGTAAACTAGTGTAATAATCTGGCACTCCCAGATATAATGAGGACCATAAGGTAAGTCCACTACTCTGAAAAATGGTAAGTAGATGTGTGCACACTCATAGGCCACTAGGCTAAGATCCAGCTCACCTCATACACACTATGTATGAACCATGGCCTATTCTCAGGCATATCAAATAATATAGTACGTACTCTATGAATTTTTTCTTAATGCAATTTCCTATTCATAGTTCTTATGTGCAAACCTTGCCTTTTCGCTTCTAGGTTGCTTGCCTGCGGACTTTCCTTGTTTGCGATCACATACAGAGTGACTACCTCAACTGCCCCTCTGTTGTCTAATAATAAGAAGATCATCTGAATGAACTCAAAATCACATCAAAAATACAATCTCAGAGACTTCTCTCTCATACCATCTGTCCTACACCTAGGTAGAATACGAAGTTTGATGTCCCATACCACCAAACTTTATACCCCACATAGATGCATCTATGAGATTAAAGTCAAACACTTCTCTCAAAATCATTAGAATAAACCAGTGAGTACTCACAAACATAAATAATAATAATGAAATCATGAAGTGTTCCTAAAGTGTTTCCTTCCCTCTATGGAAAGAATAGAGTCATTCCTATGACTCTATCACTCATACTATCTGTAACATCAACTCATCTTGAGTTGAGAATTGAGAAACTATATAATAAATCAACTCAACTAGAGTTGTGAAGGATGCGGCTTGCATCAGATATCAAATCATGTGACTTGAGTCAAATATTGACTTACAATAAATTGGAATTTATACAACTTGTATGAATCCAATTATACAAAATGAGAACAACTAGCAAAGTTCTCATGTTCCATGCTCTCATGGCACTATATATATTCTTGAACATTTCGATAGAGTCTCCTCTATCCTACTAAGAATGGTCACCAAAAACCAATGATCAATCAAAAATCATCTAGGGCATAGCTAAGCCATGGTGATCACACCATCTAAAAAAAAAAATCATAAAAACCTGTGGAAAATCTTTTCCTTTCAACAACATCTCCTGCATAAACAATTTCCAACAGTAGCAAATTAAAGCTTAATTTTAACTAGTTTTTACTTACACAAAATCTATGAAATTTTCCACCTTTTGTAGCTTTTTTCAAGCTTTTATTAGGCACAAAAATCACTTGATTTGGATATGTTCTCAGAGTTTTATAACCGTTTTACTAGAAGTTCGAACACTTGACAACCAACGCTGAAAATGTACAGGGTCATCTTCTTGAAGCCCTTAGACTAATAAAAAAAACTCCAAATTCTATTTTTTTTGTGCCCAAATCCAAGTTAACTTATCTTGTTTGGTCCGACAAAATTTCAATTCAAAATGGAATCAAATACACCTTCAAAAGTATAATTCTATCTCTACTACACATGTTCTTAGGTGAGCCTAGAAACAATGCTACTGCACTTTTATAAAGAAACAATGCTACTGCACTTTTATAATATCTTCTAACTATGAAGATAAATTCCAAAATCCTTGAATTTCGGTTATATCATAGGGTCTATGCTGAAGTAGCTTCTCCAAGAAATGCCCATTAGACACATGTACCACTCTTTGGAAAATCCTTGCAAGAGATTGGTCTGCGAAGAATAGGTCATTTGACTTACCAGTTGATATCCAATTTCTTCCAAATTTTAATAGCATATATCTAATAATTTATATCTAATAATATATAATTTCATTGATATAAATTTCATAGTATTTGGAAATCTGGGACTTTCATAATGACCATCATACTAAGCCTCTATACCTGCAATATTTTAAAAATTTGGAGAGGCTAACTTTTACGCTTTTCTTTGTAGCTCCTAAATGGAGAAACATTTCATCTTGAAATTTATTACACCCCATTTGGAGGTGCTTAGCTAATGTTAGAAACAAAAATCATTCAATTTGAGTAAAGGAGATAAGCAAACCAATCACCTCTAGGTGACATGGTCTCTAATCATTTCATAAATTCGAGAGGATATACTTTGATGTGCAGAGATTATTTGACCTATCAAATGATCTCTAAAAATAATAAAACTTGGTATTCACAAAGTGAATCTATCAATATCTCATATAAAACTAGAATCATTCAATTTTGATCTCTCAATGAAGAGAAATCCCCTTTGTAACAGGCCTATGTCACTTGTTTCAGGCCTCTACCTCTATTAGCAGCACTTTTAGTGGAGAGGTAATTTGACCTATCTAAAAGTCTCCAAATTACTTGAAAATTGGTCAGCTTAGATATAAGGCTAGAAGCTACTTTCCCACCAAATGTGAATAAATGTGGGCATTCCCTCAAAGAGTAGCATCCAAATCTCTATGAGGCTGCTACCTCACTAACTATTTCCTCAATTATTTTTTTAAAACTTAAAAATGACGAGACATGTTACTCCTTATGATTAAACATACTCATTCATTTTCTTGGATGGATTATGACATGGAGACATATCCATGCATATAATGATCTTCTAGATCAATGCAAACCAATTAACCATCCAAATCGTCTCGTTGAAAAAAATCAACTCTTTACATAATATCCACCTTTCAATGAAAATGAATATCTATGGATGTTACTCTATTCATTGTGCTTCATGCACATTCATTAACCTTATCAAAACAACCACATACAAGCATTTAATACTTGTATTGATGATCATAACCATAGCACACTTGTGTTGACTCGGGATAAACGTCTATATTAAGTACATAGACTCGCTTGAAGAACAATTCATGTGCTCATGCATTACTAGACAAAAACACATCTTAGTTGTACTTGATGCATATACCTTTTCATTTACTTTCTAAAGGAACATGTAGCCGATGCATGGTACCTCTATCACATACCTCATCCTCACCCTAACTCATCGTGGTTATAAATAAAAGTGATCTTATATAGACAGAAAATGCATTATGCATTTCAACTTTCTAGCAATCATGTCGTCTATGTATACATGCATCCACTCATGCATCTTCTTATCTACTTCAATCAATGTATATGCTTTTAGCTATGCACACATAACACTTCCTCTCTCACATAACACTTCCTCTCTCACATAACACAACATCACTCTAGTTCTCACATGGCATATAATGCCATGTGGCTACAAAATTTTCGACAGCATTTCCCCAGGAAAATGAAGCCTCAAAAAAATAATAATAAGAATTACAATGATAGGCATCAGCCTTGTGGTTGACAAACCACTTTCTTTACTCCAAAAACCTATAAACAAGAAACTTTTCCAAAATGTGTTGTTGGGAACTACATGCCCTCATTACCATATCTTTTTTTGCTGAGCTTGAAACACACAACAACAACCTGTGCATGCTTTTATGAATCATCATAAGTTAGTGTAACTTCATGTGCATAGATGAATTCATATCAAAACTGACTTTCATACACATTCCAATGTTGGTTTCATAACATTGGAAGAAAATACAATGCAAAATTATAAACTTTGATGCGAAAACTATTCAAATGAATTTATTTGAGAGAAAAAATATGATGCAAATGTATGTAAAGCAATTCATTCCTATCCAAATGGTTCAAAATATGATTAGAACCTCCTAATTATCATAATTAAGCACTCAATTTACTCAAAAAGAGTTTCTTACCAGTAAAAAAACCATATAAAAGCTTGTGTAGAGATGGCTTTAAATGGTCAAAATATGGCATCTGATCAACGAAAAGAAAGGGCTTGAAGTGCAAAATCTATATCAAGTTGAATTTCTTGATTTGGAGCTTCCATCAGGAAGTTATGGCCAAAACAATGAAGCTAGGTGCGTGGGCAACATGCCTCTTTCAAAACCTATGCAGAGAGTTAAATGCTCTCTACATGTGGTTTCTAATTATCCAATCATACCTTCCAGATATTTATTGGAAAGTTCTTGGAGTCTACTTTCTACACAAGTGGAATCGTGCAATTTGGACATTATATGAGAGACTTATGCCCAATCTAGTCAATGTAGGTATGCTAATCTTGTTTTTTTCTCTTACTTCCAATCTTTCTTTTTTTCTCTTTCTTTAGTCTTCTCTCTCTTTCTAGTCTTTTCGTTCTCTCTCTATTCTTCACTTTATCTCACTTAGGATCTCCTCCTTCTCTCTTTCTCTTCTTTCATCCTTTCATTTTCTCCTTCACTTTCTGTTCTTCCTCTCTAACTCTCTCTTTATTTATTTATATCTTAGATATGTGTAGATGCATAATCAAATGCATAAGTACATTCATAATTAGATTACGTATGTGTGTCATTATGTGAGCAAACATGAGTGTGTATGTGTGTGTGTAAAGATATGCAATTCTATGTATGTATGCTTGAGTTTAAGAATATTTCCTCTTTCTTTCTTTAAATTCAAAGTTGAATGTGCTACAAAACTTCTGGAAGTAGTATCTCTTTAACCGTCAGAGATCACCCCCACTTGTCGCATATCAAAGTGTACAGAATGGAACGTTCTACATGGTGATGTAGAAAAATCTGCAAAAACAACAAGAAACAAAGAGAAAACAGGCTTCGAAAGTTTGGTGGAAATATACTTACCTCACCATGCGCGTATGAAGCCATTGATGCATGGAAAGATGCTCTCAATGTCTGCATACTCCCTTAGGACACTCATTCCTCACCATATCCATGCCCATCGAGCCAAGAGAAGGAAGAAAAATGCATCAGAAAAGAGAGTTATGAGATTTCCCAAAACCTCTCTCTATGCTCTCATACCAAATATGAGAAGTGGAGAATCATGTGCATCTCTAGAATATAACACTTTCCCCATCCCTCCAAGACCTATATTCCTGTTTCCCCCTCCGATGACCTTCTCACCTGTAGCTCAGTGATGAGTAGCACCTCCTTTAATGTCAATCAGGGAAGACATGATGATGGTATGAAGACCTCGAACAAGTGATGGCACAAGTGTGTGAGTGAGAAGCACACAAACATGCACACACATATGCACACATGCGCACACAAGGCAAGAACAAAGAGAGAAAGACAATGGAGTAACTTCTATTGCAAAAGAGTTCTCATACAAGTTCAAATCTACAACAAGCTGACCTCAAAAATGAGCTCTCTAGCTCTTTTTAAAGTTTTTGACTAGGTTTGGTCATGTCCAGACCTAGTGTCCGACCTAGTTAAAAATTAGGTTCTAAGGCTATTTTGGAGGCTCTAACGAGCTTTGAAAATTATGAAAATTGGTACGTAAATACTACTAATACTCTTCAAGCTTGAGGACTCCTCAGCTTGTACAAAATGGAGTAGGAGTAATCCAAAAATGGTATTTACAATGGTGTGAAGTGACTAAGATCACTATTTAGGAAATATTTCATCATGAAAAATTATAGGCCTATTTGTCGGATCTCTGTTGATTGCTTTGCCTATTTGGCCCTTCTCTTTGCTCTGATTCTCTTCGTTGACTTCCTTGTCTCGTAAGTCCTTGACTGCCCTGACCACTACCAACACTCCCCCCTCTCTCGCATCTGTCGTCTCTGACAGACCCTTGTTGAGCGGACCGTTGGATGTAGTATTCCACGACATCTGTGGCCAAATGATGCTCTGCTAACCTCAGTTCTTTGGCCAAATCTGTGAGCAAGGCATCCCAGTCTACTGGCCCAGGTACCTCCGGATGTGGCATGCATAGCTTCTCTGAGTGTAGAGCCTGTTCCACAGCAAATAAATGTAACAAATGAGATGGCGTGGGTATGAAGATCTCTGAGTGATACTCCTAGAACCTTGTAATAAACATTTCTTCAAATGTTTGTTTGAAGCACGCCAAGAGATATTTGATATGAGCATACCAGGCATATACAAAGTTGATGGATGGGGTGGTGCTCATATCCTAGACGAGGTCTTGGTTGCCTTCATTGAAACCTAGGGCCGAAAGGTGAGGTTCATTGACATTTCTAAAGGTCTGGAATGTGACTAGCATTAGCTCGAATATTTTGAGGCACATCTGTGCCATGACGTCTCATACATTTTTGAATCTGATTCCCCAATGTCGAATGGTTGAAATCATGTATGCAACCGTGGGTGGGCCATGAGGTGGTGCCAAGTATACATAGTTTAGCCATTTGTCACATCCTTTGACAGTCATCACTGTTTTGTTGTAGTCGGGCCATGATCTTCGTCGATACACAGGGCAGTAGGAGGGGTTATATTTAATGTATAAGGGCATATTATTCCACGTGCACACCATTTCGGGGTATGTTTTGAGTAGGCATATTCTCCATGTAAGTTGAAAGATGTTGCCGTGCGTTGCACTTTCAGGAATCTCGTCTGGGGCAAATTGTGTTGCAGAGGTTGGCTCTTTCGTGGTGTGATGTTTTATCTCAGCATTATAATCTGCCAATAATACACAAAACGGAATATATAAATCGTCTGAAGTGCCAATCCATCGATGATGGGATAGGTTTTTGAAGTAATCTGATTTGATGACAACCTCTTCTAGTCAAGACATGGATTGTATCTGCACTCCTACTCTATCATCAGGGGTTGGACCTACCTTTTCTAATTTTTGCATCCATTCTGGAGCTTCAATCTCAAATGTATCCATTCCTTCCTTTGTTTGTTTACCTCCTAGTATAGGCATGGGTACATAAGGGTCCTCGAATGTCTCCTCTACTTCAATTTGAACTAGTTCCTCCAGCTCCGGCTCCACAAGGGGAGAGGGTTGACGCTCATATTGGAGAAGTTTATTTTGCAGCTCTGTCAGTTGTGCCCTCAGTTCTATTACCTCTTTGGATGTGTCAGCTGTAGCTGTTACTTCTTTAGGTGACTCGCGTTGACTAGCCAATTGCTTTCGTAATTCATCACGCTCTGTTTCTATGACAGCATATGCCTCTAGTAGGTCAGCATGTGTGTCCAAAACGATCTATATGTTGGCTAACGGTATGGATTTGAAGCATTCAGGGTCAATCTCTGTTAGGGATCCTTCCATCGTTGCTTCTAGGTTCTCTTCATTCTATTTTTTGAGTCTTTTATTTTCTTCTAGTGCCGCAGACATGTGTTTCATAATAATGCAAGGTTGCGACGGGTTTTGAGGTTTTTTGCTTGTTGGGCACATAGCAGTTCTTCAAGGTGTTGTTGCGACTTTGAATCTGGCTTGGGGGGATTGGCCACTAATTCTTCATGTTGTCTCTGCAAGGTATCATACTGTTGTTGTAGTAGCCTCTTGTCCTTTTCCAAGTTGATAAATCATTCTTGTAGAGCTTCATGGGTTCTGAACATGCTCATATCCTGAGCATCTAAATGCTGGTAATGATGTCGTAATTGAGACATACATTGATACAAAGTATTGAATACATTATTGACAGGAGTGGATGTTGGGAAGGTGTTGAATGCAGGAGGGTAGGGAAAAGGGAAAGGGAGAGTGTATGTTGTGCTTGAGAATGTTGAAGTGGGTGGTGGGGGAATGGGAGATTGTGGGAATATGGGGGGAGGGAGAGGTGTAGAAGTGGGTGATATGTCCATGAGGTCATGTGTGGATGTGGTCGTGGGAGTTATTGTGTACATGGGAATGGTAGGTGTGGTGATGGTCGTGAAGGTGTATAATGGTGTGTGCAGTTGTGCATATGAGCCACCGAGAAGTGTGATAAGGGGAATGGGATTTTCGGTGACTATAGTTAGAATTACAATGTCCATGGTGGCAGTTACAATAGCGGTGGTGTTACGTTGTGTGGATTGTGACGGTTGACTCACAATTTGTGCTTCACTAAGGGAAGTGGAGACTGTGGCTGTGACAGTGGTAGTGATAGTGGTGGTCGGAGGTGAGGGTCGTAAAGGTGGTGATGGGGGTGCACTTGAGGTGTGGGCTTTGTCAGTGTGTTGAATGGAGTGAGTTGTGTTAATGGTTGTGGAGGTGGTGCCATGTGGTTTTGATACCATAATATTTATCTACTTCCCTAATCTTGGAGGGTGTCTTCCATGTCTTCACTCAAATCTCCTTGAGTGTGCGAGGGCAGTGTGTACCGTCTCTGGTACCCCCAATGCATCAACGATCATGTCGAGGGTAGCTCTATATTGATCATCCACACCTTCTTCTTCAAGTATCTGGTTCATTAAGGCTTTTCCTACTGCCAAGGATAGTCTATGTTGTTCCTAAACCCGATTTATAGTATCATACACTCTTTTTAATTGCTTTTTCAAGTTTAGGTATAATGTCTTGCTCATATTCCTGCTCCCCTTCGTTAGATGGTCCTTCTTGTTCTTTATCTTGTTCCTCTTCTGCAGTCTCCTCTTCATCTTCATCTACTTCGACAACCACTGGTTGAGTTGGATGAGGCTGGTCTGTGGCAGTTTATTGACCACTTAATTGCTCTGCTTCAACTTCCAAATTAGTTGCATTAATTATCCTTGCGACCTCTTCATCAGTTAAATCCTCCAACGTGAAGCCATGAGTGAACTCTAAATCGGTGGGTATGGATGGGAACACCAGGTTATGCCCTTTTGCACTATGCCTTGGTAATCTGATGGTGAAGGGTTGTACTCGCCTTTGGGGTGGCGGAGTCATTTCCGGTGTAAGGGTAGCAGCCCGAGCTTGTTACATGGCATCTGAAAAACTCCCCTCATTTTCTTTCAAGGAGGCCGTATAGCTGATATTCTTCATTGAAAATCTTGCACCCTAGTCCAGATAAGTTCCCTTTGAATTGGCACATCGTATGCCAAACATCGATATAAAATCTTGGTAAGTGCACAACATCCATAGAGTACTGATTTCTGTTTCTTGTACCAACATTGGTGTGCAAGATGGATTTGGTCAATGATCCAATGCGGCATGTTAATTGTCAGATTGAAGGTGTCTGCTAAGTATAGAGTGAACCAAATCTTCTTGGGTGGCATTGTGAATTGTTCTTGAGTAGGAAACACGAAGTGTTGCATGCACATCCGAAGGTGAATGACAATAGTTGGTGTCATTGCCACAATATCCTTCAATTTAGTTAAGTTCCTGTTCTTCATGTTGTCCGGGATCATTGTCTCCTTCTCCATAGGGATGTGCATACCTCGCATTTCTAGAGCTTCCCTTACCAAGTTGTTGGTCAATTTGAAACACTTCAATTCATTTCCTCGCGTAAGAGATGGTAGTACAAAGATGTTGTACCCCTTCTTATCTTTGCTGGGAGTGACGGTGCTAATCAGGTATGAAAACCTTAAGAAGTCCAGCTTTGGTAACTGAGCCTTGAAGTAATCATACAATCCAACCTTCTTCCATATTGGTTGCAACCCTTCATTGTTTTGAAGCCTCTCACACTCATGTAAAGAAATGAAACCAGCCCCAGCATCCGTTAAACTCTATCTCAGCCTCCCATAAATAGGTGCCTTCTCCAAGGGGTCCTGCAACTTCACTGAACCAATGGGAGTTCTTGCTTACTGGCGATGTGTGCCCTTGGGGGGGATTTTGAATTGGTATGACATGTAATGCTCTCAATGCCTATGGCCTTTCCTTCAACTCCTCCTGAATAGGGAGACTTTCAATGTCTACCACCTGAGAACTGGTGCCTGCTTGGGAGCTTGTTCCTGCAACCTCTGCCATGTTTGAGGAACTTCGGTAGTCGGTTATGTGAGAATATACAAATGAATTCTAACATTGCAATGGACACAAAGTGATCATGTGTCCTCATTACAACATTAACATGATGAATTGTGACATAGTTAGTCGATTAGTTAGTGCTCAGGTGGTTGTGAGTGTGAAGTGTGTTAGTGTATAATGGTGCCTAGGTGCTAATTAAGGTGGTTAGGTGTAGAGCGGATACAGTTAGTAAGTGGAGGTGGCTTTAAAATGGGGTAAGGTGGTTTATTATAAGATTTGGGCTGCCAAACATAGTGGATTGCTTTCTTTGTTGATTTTGTGTAGACTCTAGAGGGCTTTATAAGAATGTCTACTTGTAAATGAGGCTTTTTAGGGACCCATTTACAAGCAATTCTGCTCGTGCTCATGGATAGATAGGTGTTTGTGAGTGTCGAGTAAGAGTGGGTATCAGTTGTTTGAGTGAGTGACCCATGCTGGACATGGTGTGGTCCATGTGTGGCTATTTGAGCCTACAAGCAAGCCTTAGGCACACAAATTTGTCTTGATTGTGGGTCAGCCTTCATTGACTTCTTTGGTACCTAGATAGACTTTACTTTTGTAGAAGAATTGTTGAGAGACTTCTTACTAGTGTCCGGTCATTGATCACTAGTATGGCGCTGAGTCAGTGGTTGTGACTTGACCACAACAAGATGCTCTCCTTTCTGTACCCATACTTGTTTTGGTGACTGTGACACCTTGCTTCGTACTTTCCTTTGGCTTCGGGCATATGTCATCTACTTCTTCTGTGTTTGGTACTCCTTTGGTTGCCGTGTCTCTATCACTTTTTGAAAAGAATGGGGTTCGGTCGTATCCTTGACTTCTTTGTTGAGAAAAACATCCCTCTGCATCACATAGTCTTGGACAAGAATAGCATCGTCATCTTCATGTGTACTCCTGGAAGGACCAAGAGTTTGTGCCTTTCCTAGTTCCTTGAGTGCTTTATTTTCTAACTTAGCTGTAATGAGGTTATGATTTACCCACACCTGAAGAAGTCCACTTCTTAGGTTTAGCTTGACTGCGTGATCATAGATCCAGTTTTGACCCAATACAAGAGGTTCCGTGAGGTCCTCGTCTTGACACACTAACACCTTAACTGTCATAAGAACATCTTGAATGTAGAGGGGAAGTTCCACCTCGCCCATGCAAGGGGTTTCCACACCTCCCAATCCTATGAGATATGCTTCTTCAAGATTAACACTTAAGTTCAATTCTTGACAGTAGAAAGTTTAACAGCACTAGTGGTTGCACTTGAGTCAATCAAGGCCCGTACAGTCCTTGCACTATTTCCTTGTCCTATCTCTAAGATTACAAAAGGGCGTCGGTCAATTATTCTTTGGGAACTTACACCTGAGATTTCACACATAGCCATATGATATCTTGTATCTACCTAGGCATTTGTGCTACGCTGATCTCTACCCTGTCTTCTCAATTTCATTCTTCGGATATGTTCCAATGCTTCTGCCTGTGCCTCCTCTCGGATTTGTTTTTCTTCTTCTTTACGTTTCTTGGCAGTGTTGAGTCGATTGAGCATTTCCTCAATGAGGGGATCTTGTTGAGATATCAAGCTCCACATGTGATGATCCAGGATGACACGTACCAGTTTTTCGTTTCCCTGACATGTATAGTGGTCACACCGATATATGTCAGGGATACTTCATTGAGCTTTATTAGATTTATCTACCGAGAGTGATGGCACATTTGTTTCTTGCCAGCTCACTCATTCACGGACATTAGGTTTTTCCTTATGTACTGATCTTTATATATTGCAATTGTATTCTTGTTTTTAGGTCATTCTTGTACATTCCTTTTATGTAATAGAAGAAGAAGAAGAAGAGCATTCCTCCTTGCCTCAATCTGTGTGTGTGCTTCTCCTTGAGAGTGAGAGTGTGTGTGTGAGCTCTCTTCCTAATCTCATTCCTCGTGACATGGTATCAAAGCTAGCGTGGCTGTAGAGAGCTCGTGGAGAAGGCGACGGTGAAGACTACGTGCCAAGGCGTGGAGAAAACAGGATTTCACAAACGGCCTCCGTTTGCTATGGAAATCGGTGTGAAGGTAGAACACCTCAAAATATTTTCGAGAGTTATCCCTTTAGGGTCACTTGTTTTTGTCAGATCGAAGTTTTGGAGCCATGTCAACCTCCATTTCGAGCCCGCAAGGTGGGGTACACAAAAAAACAGGTCAGTTTCAGAAATTGTAACTTGCGTTGTGTTCGGTGACACTCATATATTCCAAATCTAGAAATTCGAGCGATTTCGTGTATTGTTGATACACGAAAACTGTGTTTTTCTGAGATCGAACTATCACGTCATAGTGGGACAGTGTTCAAGCAGAAGTGCTACTTGTAGTGTTTTGCAATGTTGTGAATTATTGCAAAAATGGCAAATGCAGATGGAATGAGTCAACTTATGAGCGATAAGGTGGACAAGAACAACTTCCATGCTTTGAGATTCAGAATGACCAATTTCTTGATGGGAAAAGGCTACTAGAAGTACATCGAAGGAGAGAATGAAAATGCTCCACAATTACTAGAAAGGAATCAAACTGCAGACCAGTTAAGAGCATATGAGGAATGGAATCAACGAGCACGAAAGGTAATGTATTGGCTATCTGTTAGCATACAAGATAGCATGATTGGACACATACAGGATGCCAAGACTCCAAAAGAGGCTTGGAACAGTTTGGTTTCTGTTGGACAAATGGTTGACCAGGGATTACAAATCAGGTTCAATGCTGATGGATTATATGTAGAAGAGTACAAGCAGGATGGACGATTGGTTGCCAAAGGAAAGAAAGTGGGTAGGATGTTCACCTTAAATGTGAAGATTCCTGAAATGAATACAAACATGTTTGCAAAAGGTGCAGGAGTTATTGTAGATATAGAGATATGGCACAAACGGATTGGACATGCAAACTTGCAAAGGCTGAAACTGATGCGATCAAAGGAGATTGTCCATGGACTACCAAATTTCAAAGTTGCAGAAATGCAAAAGGGATGTGCAGCATGTCAATTTGGTAAATAGTCAAGAGCATCATTTGCACATGACAAGCATGTTAGTGAGAATGTACTAGAAGTAGTACACATAGATGTTTGGGGTCCAGCAAAGACCACATCTATGGGTGGTTGCAGGTTTTATGTTACTTTCATTGATGACCATACACGCAAAGTATGGGTATATTTCATGAAAGAGAAGAGCGAGGTGTTCACTCACTTCCAAAATTTTAAAGTTATGGTGGAAAAGCAGACATGGAAGTACATTTAGACATTAAGATCTGATGGAGGAGGTGAATACATGTCAAATGAGTTTAGCAATTTTCTAAAAATCATGGAATTCGGCGTCAGTTTTCATGCAGGTACACACCACAACAGAATGGCATTGCTGAACGCAAAAATAGACATATTGCAGAAATAGCAAGAGCCTTAATGGCTGAGAAGAATATGCCTCATTGTTATTGGGCAGAAGCTGTGCATCTTGTTGTATACATCATGAACAGAACTCCGACTGCTGCTGTACATCAAGTTACACCTGAAGAGAAGTTTACAGGTAAAAAGCCAAACTTATCACATCTGAAAGTTTTTGGCTGTATTGCATATGTACATGTCCCAGATGAATTGAGGACCAAGCTTGATCCAAAAGCAGAAAAGTGTGTCTTCATTGGATACTCCCTTGAGCAAAAGGGATATAAATGTTATAACCCACTCACTTGACAGATAAAGGTGAGCACAGATGTGGTATTTGATGAAATGTCAAGCTTCTATGTAGATGCCAAAGAAGGACTGAGTCTTGAACCAAATGACAAAGAAAATGCTGAAAAATCAAGTGTAGAATCTCAGGTTTTGAGTGGATCGGATGCATCACCAAGCAATAATTGCAACTCAAATCCATGGAGTGGAAGATTACGTGGAAATTTCAGTACAGCAAATTCATCAAATACATCCAAGAAAGATAAAGAAAAGATTTCTGCTGGTCATAAAAAATGTGCAGGTTTTGAAGACGTTGATGGAGATTCAAGCGGTTTAGAAAACAGTCTTGATGAGGAACTTGGATTGCCCTCTTTGAAGACTCCAGGAGTAAGAAGGGCACATGCAGATGATACAAGGAGAAGTGACCCAGGACCAAGAAGGTCTGGGAGGATGAGGAATTCAGTGCAACGATTGACATATGATAGTTACATGGCTCGTCATTATGCCTACATGACAAAGGTAATATAAGATGTTGAACCTTCTTGCTTTGAAGATGCAACTGGAATTGCAGATTGGGATAAAGTTGTGGATGAAGAGATGGCTGCACTTTATGGAAATGATACATGGAAGTTGGTTCCATTGCCGCAAGGAAAGAAACCCATAGGCTGTAAATGGGTTTACAAGGTAAAGCATAATGCTGATGGTAGCGTAAGCAGGTATAAAACACGATTGGTAGCTACAGGATATGCACAGACATATGGCATTGATTATTAGGAAACATTCAGCCCTGTAGCTAAAATGTATATTGTTAGGACACTTGTTGCATTAGCTACAACAAAAGGATGGACTTTGCATCAGATGGATGTGAAGAATGCTTTCCTACATGGTGAGTTAGAGGAAGAAGTATATATGGACCAGCCACAAGGATATGACGATTCAAAGCATCCAAAATATGTTTGCAGGTTGCAAAAGGCTTTGTATGGGCTGAAGCAGGCTCTGCATGCATGGCATGCAAGGATAACTGATTACTTAACCAACATTGGGTTTTCTATGTGTAATGCAGATCATTCACTATATGTAAGGAAGGCTGATGATGGCATCATGATTGTGGCCATTTATGTTGATGACTTGATTGTAGGTGGCGATAATGAAGAAAGCATCAAAGAGGTAAAGCAACTTCTTATGCAGGAATTTGACATGAAAGATCTTGGTGTGCTTCGCTATTTCTTGGGCATTGAGCTTATACATACAGAAATAGGTATATGGATGTCGCAAAGGCAATATGCCTCGAATATGCTACAAAAGTATGGTATCGCAGGTTGTAAGCCAATTTCTATGCCATTAGATCAGAATTTGAAGTTGGATACTACATCAGGTGAAGCATTGGAAAATGCTACTATGTAAAAAAAAATTGTGGGAAGTCTTATATATCTCATAATTATAAGGCCTAATTTAAGCTATACTATTGGACTTGAAAGTCAGTTTATGCAAGTTCCCAGGAAGCCACATTTGGATGCTCTAAGGTGCACTCTACGTTATGTGAGTGCTACTTTGGATTATGCATTGTTTTATGAAGCTGGTGTAGTTTTGCAGGTTCATGGATACATCGATGCAGATTGGGTTGGTAGTACTCCAGATAGAAGATCTACTAGTGGATTTCTTTTCTCACTTGGAGGTGCAGCTATTACATGGAGCAGTAAGAAACAACCCACTATTGCTTTGTCGAGTACAAAGGCTTAGTATAGAAGTGCTGCAATGGCAGCATGTGAGGCATCATGGCTGGAGATGTTACTTGCACATTTAGGTGTGGAAGTGCAAAAGCCTATCACTATCTATTGTGATAATCTTAGCAACATACAGTTAGCAAGGAACCCTGTTTTCCATGCTAGAACAAAGCATATCGAGGTACCATTATCACTTCATCAGAGAGAAGGTATTAACAGGTGATATTGATCTTGTTTATGTAAGAACAGATGAGCAGGTTCCTGATATTTTCACCAAAGCACTTGGAGCTGAGAAGTTGAAGAAGTTTTGGGAGATGCTTGGATTACAGGATATGGCGTTGAGCTTGAGGGGGAGTGTTGAGATATCAAGCTCAACATGTGATGATCTAGGATGACACACACCAGTTTTTCATTTCTCTGACATGTATAGTGGTCACGCCGGTATATGTCAGGGATACTTCATTGAGCTTTATTAGATTTACCTACCAAGAGTGATTGGCACATTTGTTTCTTGCCAGCTCACTCATTCGTGGACATTAGGTTTTTCCTTATGTACTGATCTTTATATATTGCACTTGTTGTATTCTTGTTTTTAGGTCATTCTTGTACATTCCTTTTATGTAATAGAAGAAGAAGAAGAAGAAAAAGAAGAACATTCTTCCTTGCCTCAATCTGTGTGTGTGCTTCTCCTTGAGAGTGAGAGTGTGTGTGTGAGCTCTCTTCCTAATCTCCTTCCTTATGACAGTTCTTGATATAGTTTGACTCTGCATCCACTAATGTAACTAGGGAGAACATCACCTTCTAGTGTAGCTAATTGAATTGCCCCGCTAGTTGAGATCCTATTTATGATCATAGGTCCATAGCCTCTCTTCTCTAATTTTCGTGCATCTTGCTTCAAAGTGTAGACTAAAACTAAGTCTCCTGCTTTCAAGCCCTTATCCTTCACATTTGTGTCAAAATATGCTTTTTGTCTTTTTGTGGCTGCATAAATTCCTGTTGCAGCTCTTAATCTTGTTTCACCTAATCGTTCAAGGTCAAAGATTCTAGAAGAGAGATCGTGCCTTGTCCACTCATGCTCCTGTGCTACTTTCAATGTAGGTATCAAGAAGTCTAATGGTAGTATTGCATTTTGGCCAAACACCATCTGAAAGGGTGTGGCTTGGAGTACCTTTTTATAGGCAACTCGGTATGCCCAAACAACATGATGGAGCTGTTTGTCCCAATCAGAGCGTTTATTATTCACTAATTTGGTCAACACATTGCATAGAATTTTATTTGTGCTTTTGGCTTGCTCATTAGCTTGTGGATGATAGGGGGCAGACTTCTTGTGTATCACCAAGAACTCTTGAAGAAGATTTTCAATGACTTCATTCAAGAAGTGAGTGCCTCTATCACTTACTAGCTCTATAGGTAGCCCGTATCTAGTGAACACATTCTCAAATAAGAACTTAGTGGTCGTCTGAGCATTGTTCTTTGTTGTGGCTTTCACTTCTACCCATTTGGTTAGATAGTCTGTGGCCACAATGATATATTCAGCGTGTGAACCCTTAGCTGGGGGATTAATAGGGCCTACAAAGTCTATTCCCCACTTAGAGAATGCACGTCCACCCATCATAGGTTTCAATGGCATCTCATCTTTGCGTATAGGATATTGAGTTTGTTGGAAAACATCACACCTCTTTACATAGGTATGTGCATCTATGTGAAGGGTTGGACACCACAAGCCTGCAAATAGGATTGTCTTAATCACACAGCCTGGTCCAAAGTGTCCTCCTGCTACACCTCAGTGAGCAGTTTCCAAGATCTTAAGATATTCAGTCTCATGGACACATAGTCTCAAATATCTGTCTTTTCCACGCTTGTATAGATTATCTCCAATAAGGGTATAGTCTAAAGCTTCTTGTTCCAAGCTCCTTTGTCTGGCCAATGTCATATCTTGAGGGAATGTTTTCATCCTCAGGAAGGCTACTAACGGTTCACTCCAACCTAGTATTAGAGACATTTGGTATCGTGTAGCGTGCTCCATAGGTGGTCTAATATGATAGACTGGACATTCCTTACACAGCTTATGGACATCTGCTTCCATAGTTGGCCAGTGCACTCCAAGTCTCCTTAGTGCATGTAAAGTTCTTTGCTTAGAGTAGTGTTGCTTTAATGCACCCACATGTGCTAATTGCAACCATTTTGCGTAATCGTCCTCTTCCCTACGATAAGCTAATATTCCTTGATCTGTATGCTTGTACATGCTTCCAGTCATGATATGGTACTTTTGGGCTTTTACGACCTCCCTATCTTGAGTGTTTATTACTCGGTGGTTAGGCCCGTATGTCAATACTGGCACTAATGTCTTAGCCCACTGAGGTACAACTTCCAAAGTAAACAAGTAAGCATCAGGAAGGTCATCTGATACTCCTTTTGGGGCCTCTCCAGTTGTGAGCCTAGAGAGATGGTCTACTCTCAAGTGAGTTTTGCCTTTCCTCACCACTACCTCAAAGTCATATTCCATTAGTAAGAGAAACCATCTTACTAATCTGCATGTGTTGGATGGCTTGTTTACCAAATACAACAGTGCTTGATGATCAGTAAAAAATTTAAACTTATTTGCAAGCAAATAGTGCCTAAACTTTTTAACTGCATATACCATGCCTAATCCTTCTGGTTCGGTGGTTGTATACTTTTGTTCAGCTGCATTCAATTGTCTACTAGCATAGGCAATTGGAAGATCCATATTACCTTCACCTGTAGGTTGTGCAAGCACACATCCAATGGCATAATTGGATGCATCCACATGGATATGGAATGGCTTGTTCCAATCTAGTGTGGTCAAGCTTGGTGCTGAACATAATCACCGTTTAAGCTCATTGAAGGAGTTCTCACATTCTTCAGTCCACTCAAAATTGGTCAAAAGTCCGTACAGAGGCTTTGCAATGATGGCATACATGTGTATAAAACGTCAGTAATAACCACAATTCCCCATGAAAGCATGTGCCTCCTTGACATTCCTTGGCCTAGGTAGCTCTGCTATGGCTCTCACTTTCTCCTCATCTGTGGATATGCCCTTCTTTGACACTGTGTGTTCTAGAATCTTGCCTTGCCTCACCATGAAAAACACACTTTTTTGGGTTCAGGCAGACTTGATATTCTCTACATTTGTCAAAGATTTGCCTGAGTTCAGGTATATGTGTCTGTCTAATGTTGGAATGAGCATAGGGATCATCAACATAGACTTCCAAATTCTTCCTCAAAAATTCCTTAAACACGTGGCACATCAATCTCTGAAAAGGTGTTGGTGAGATAAAATGGCATTACTCGAAAAGCAAATATGCCCCACTCCGTGGCAAAGGTTATCTTATGTTGATCTTCTGGAGCTATGGCCACTTGATTGTAGCTAGAAAATCCATAAAGGAAGTTATACACTTCCTTGCCTGCTACTCTTTCTAATAGATGCTCAGTGATAGGAAGCGAATAGTTATCTCGAATAGTGTCTGCATTAACCTTCTTCAAGTTAATGCATACATGTAATTTGCCGTTCTTCTTAGGCACCACTACAATGGGGGATACCCATTCAGTGTGCTCAGTTTCATAGATGAATCCAGCTTCTACCAGTCTATCTATCTCCTCTTTGATCTTAACAACATAGTTATCGTTATATGTGTATGGCTTCTGTTTAGATGGTTTTGCATCTGAGGTCATGGGAATCGTATGTGAGCATATATCAGGGTCTACACCTTTCAAGTCTTTGTAGCTCCAAGCGAATACAACTCTGTACTCTCTTAGCAAGGTTATCAACTTGTGCTCTTCCTCCTCCGTCAGGTCATGTCCTATGTATGTGCATCTTTCTTCTCCTTCTTCTATGGCTACAACTACTTTCTTGGTGGTTTCTTTGTTATCATAGGCCTCTCCTGATTGTGCCTCACGTTTAGGCATTCTTACCATGACTCTCCTATCTTCTCTCTCATATTTCTTAAAATTTTTAGGGACTTCAAACAAAGATTCTTCCTCTTCTGGTGTGACTTCTCTCTTCTTCCTTTTCTTGCATTCACTCTTGGTGGCCACTTGTGTGGTTAACCTCACATCATTGGTAAGCTCTTCGTGTCTCTGAGGGTGAGCTTCTACCTCATAGAAGTATTCTTCATCTGATGCAAAAGGTGAGTCCATAATGATTGACTCTAGATCGAAGCCACTTGCATCCTCGAATGCATCAGTGCTAGGTTCACATTCTTCAATAACCGAATCGCACATGATTGGCTCTATTGAGAAGACTGAAATGTCATAGCCATCCTCGTCACAGTGGGGTGTCCATTGTTTCTCATTGATGGCTACATCCATTGTTGCTAAAATTTTCGCCCAACCATGAGGTTCAAACTCTTCGTCAAGGAATACTATAGGTGCATAGGCTTGGTCTTGAACTGATCTATGGGTTCCTCTCTAGATTTTTCTCTCTTCTCTTCTTCTATTGCTACTTTACACATCCATAAGTGGGTGTCTTTATGCATCCATGAGGATCCTGATCCTATGGAATGCACTGACTCAGTATCATCTTTGGCTCTATGGATGGGGGGTACATCTCTATGAGAATAATCCTTGAGATTAACTTTGGTCGTGACACCTAAGTGTTGCAAGTACAAGGAATTGGTTCCCCAATCCTGTACCACTTGCATCTGTTGCATGAATGGTCTTCCCGAAATCATCTCATAGGCTTGATTTTTGCTAAAGTTGCATATAGCAAAAGTATGATAAAACTCTACACCACATGTAGTGAGAGTTATTCCTTCTAAGAGTCCTAAGGGTCTCTCAATGTGACCATCGGCCATCTGTAATTTCATTCTCGTTGGCCTGAGTGCTGGCTTGCCCCAACGCTTCCATAGGGAAGTGGTAGCTATTGCAACTCCTGCGCCTAAGTCCAGAATTGCCTTGGTTGTGTATCCTTGATGAGTGATGGGAAGATAGGGGTTCCCTTCTTCTCCTTCACTCATGTCTCCTATCTTGTCCAAGGGTATTTCTGGCACCGTTCTATGAGATTCTACCTGGGAACGAGGTTTTGCTACTTCTGGCACTTGATTAGCTACATGTTTCCACAGTTCTGGCCTAACCTTGAGTAGCTCTTCTAAAGTGAGATTGCACTGCACTTTAGTGTTTTTCACTACCTCTATGTTCCTAGGGATGATGGAGTCTTCATTTCTTACCATGACCATGGGTGCTCTCATACAAGTGGATTTAGCTTCCCATGGACCTGTGAAATGGGGTAGTTCTTGCAAGGAATTAGACTCGAAGTTTAATCTCTCTTGGGATTGGACACTCTCTTTCTCCTCATAAATGGAAGGAATGTCTTGTGGGAATTGATCATGCGCATCATCCACAAGTTCAATGGGAGGAGGAACTTCACTCTCTTTAGCCCATTTCTCTTTTTGAATCTCTCGCAGGAATTTTGGTGAGTACCTATTCATAGAAGAATATGTGTCTCATTCTGTGGAGTTAGGCACATATGCTTCTTGGGCAGGAAAGCTTATCCTTTCACTTGCCTTGTCCTTGTTTTGAGAGGCGGGGTGCTGTTCTGATTTTGCAATTAGCCTCTCCAATCTTTATCACAGTCCATCAAAGTGCAACTGCGTCTTAGTTGAACTAGAGAAGTTAAAGAGGCAACTAGCTTCAAACATGGTTTGCGCCAATTCCACCATCTTAGCACAAATTTTAGTTCATTCAAGCTCTAGTTCGGCTCTAGGGTAACATTTTTCATGATCCGTTACATTTGGCCCTTCTTGGATTTTGGTCTGATATGCTTTAAGCATCATGTCTAGTCCTCGAGAGTGGGATAGACTAAGATTGTTCCTACTCTAGGGGGTGGTGGGAGTGTGTAAGGTGGGTTGGAAGGTGGTGGGTTAGAAGGAGATGGGAATGATGGTGGTGGAGTAGTGTGAGAGTGAGTTTGAGATGTGAGTTCAATTATCTTGGCTTTTGTTTCTCTTAGGCTTTCCTCAAGTTCGCTCATTTTCTTTGCCCATTGTCTTTTCATTCTCTCGTAGCTATCCTTCCAAGCTCTAGTCCTCTTCTTGGTTATGCTCTCGGTCTCACTAACTTCAGAACTCTTTTCTTGGCCTAAACCTTGGTTTTGTTGTAAGGCTTGAGCTCTAGTGACCACTTGCAACGGGGCAGTGGAAGTCACACTTCCTATAGAGTCTACTACTAACCCAATAACATTGATAGGAGTGATTTTCGGCATGTTATTGGGGTTCTTAGGGCAGTCTCACAAGAGATGCTCTTTCCCATAATCGTGACAAAAACCTTGAATTGCTACTGACTGGGTTGTGTAGGTGCAGGCATAGGCCAATCACGAATGAAGTGATCTGCTTGACATCGGTAGCATGGTCCTCTAGGAAATGGGGGTCTTACCTGCCTAGGTTGAGGTCTAGAGTTGGGATTTGCGTACATGAAATTTGCATACTCTGGATCCCAATTAGGTTCACTCGTGTCTTCGTAATAGTATGACTCATGCTCAGGTGACTGCATGTAGTAAGCATGTGGGCTATCAATGTGACTAGAGTCAAAACTATGATCACTTGGGTCACTCTCCGAAAGCAGTGGTGTTATTGGCACTATGGCTCTATTCAAATTCTCTTCTGCAGCTGCGTACTTCACTAGAATCACATTAGTTGGAGCAGGGGGTTGTTGTGCTAGAACTGGTTGAGGTCTCTATTGGCCTTGATAAGAGGGTTGGTAGGGTTGCTGAAGCCTACCGTACTGTTGTGGTGGGTACTGATTCTGATATCTCCCTTGTTATGGGTATGGCTATGGGTAAGTTTGCCTAACTGTTTGCTTATTGTATGGGCAATCTTGCGTGGTGTGATTTATACCATACATTGTGCTTCGTAAGAGGACTGGATCACATGATGGGTCATATGAGGAACAACAAAGGGTGCATCAGTGCATTTTAGAAAGCATTGAGATTCACAAGAGAAAGATGGATCAATGCTTTAAAAAATTGAGTAGAGGTGAGGAAGAACATGATAGGCCTATTGATATGAAGAAAAAAGAGGCAGATGAGATTGTACAGCTTGAAGAGAAAAAAGAGTCATTACGGATGAAAGATGAGGATTTATATGGAGTTAACAAGATTCGATGAGATTTGACGTGTTAACTCCATGTAATCCTAAGCTTGCACCTGCAATGACTCTATTTACCCTTCAAGCTATACAATCTCGTCTGCCTCTTTCTTCTTCATATCAATAGGCCTATCATGTTCTTCCTCACCTCTACTCAATTTTTGAAAGCATTGATCCACCTTTCTCTTGTGAATCTCAATGCTTTGCAAAATGCACTGATGCACTCTTTGTTGTTCCTCATATGACCACCATGTGATCCAGTCCTCTTAAGAAGCACAACGTATGGTATCTCAATATCATCATCAACACTCTCTAAGAAAGCTTGTTGATGCTTAAAAGCTGGTACAAGATTTAACTTGATCTTTTCTTTGAGCTCTCAATATACAAGATGATATATTCCACAGATCCATAGACCTTTTTTAGGAAGTTCTATTATATCAATACAATAAGAACCTTCTGTTAACTAATATGCATTGTCTTGGATGCCATTGATGTTGATGAGAGAATGGCATCAAGATAATATAGTATCATTTCTTGATGCATCATCTTGATGCCATTGACCTTTGATTGATCAAAATCTGATTGTGTAGCAAATAAATATACTCGAGATTAATCATCTGATTATTTATATACACACATTCATATGTACATATTTACACATATACATATTCAAATATACACAAATATAGATTCTGAAATATAAATACACATAAAAAACTATAAATGTATAACGTGTGTGTGTATATACGTATGTGTAAATGTATGTATGTATATATATATATATATATATATATATATATATATATATATATATATATATATATATATATATATATATATATATATATATATATATATATATATATATATATATATATGTATGTATGTATGTATATGTATGCATGTATGTTTGTATATATGCATGTGTATGTGTGGATATGTATGTATGTGTATGTGTGGGTATCTATATACGTGTAAGTGTATGAATATGTGTATGTGTATGCATGTGTGTGTGTATGTATGTGAAAGTATGTATGTATATGTGTATGTGTATCCATGTATGTATGTGTATGTGTAAGTACGTATGTATAAGTGTAAGTATGTATGTGTAAGTGTATGTATGTGTGTCAGTTATGAATATTTTTAAATTTAAAGTTTTTTCATATTCTGATCTTTTTTTTTTTGAGATTAAAAAAACAAGAGATATTGTATGGTAGAACAAAATAAGAGAAGACTTAACATACCACCTGAGATGTAGCAGTTTTTTCGTAGATAGCTACATCTTCAAGAATCATTTCCTTAGGGAAAGGTATACAAATTAATAGTTTATATTACTATAACTTATAATCCGTATATATTTTATAAATGTTTTATATTTAATCTATGTATTTTTGTTTTATTAAATAAACACAGTCTGTTCCAAAGAAGAGAGTTGAGTCAAGTCATACATTGCATTTAGGCAAAATGGGTCATCATGGTTTTGTAGCTATATTTGTAAGTATATATATTATTGAAAGTATATTTTTTATTTTAGTTAAAACACTAATCAATAATCCTTTTTATTTATTTAAATGCAACAAAAGGATTATGGTTGATAACCTACGAAAAACGAAATCAATTTTGCTACACACTGTGGATATCGATGTCTGAGTGAGTATATGCAAGATCATCCAAATGCTTTTGTAAGTATGACTAAATTTCATATAATTATTTTATTTTTATTGATTGTTTATTTATTTATGTTTGTTATATGTAATACAGAAGTATTATGGAGAGGCAGATATGGATGAGGTGGAGAGATAGACACAAGAAGGATGATTTGGATCCTCACAAAGTGCTCACAGTTCTACACATGATGCCACTATAGATACATCAGATCATGTGGATGATCGTGATGATGAGGTTGATCATGATGGTCATCATGATGATTAGGACTTACATGATGACGTGGATGATGATGATTAGGATGATTGATAGATTACATTGGATATATATTTTACATTGATATACATATTTTTTTATACCTATATATTTTTTCATTCCAGTTATGTTTTGAATTATGTCTATGGTACTAATTAATGAAAAGTCTTTTTTGAATGATTTTTATTGTTGTTTATATTTAACATGTATTTTATTACTTTAATTATATACATCATTCATATTATATATGTGTTTATATGTATGTATGTAAATATATATATATATATATATATATATATATATATATATATATATATATATATATATATATATATATATATATATATATATATATATATATATATATATATGTGTGTGTGTGTGTGTGTGTGTGTGTGTGTGTGCATGTAGTTGCAATGTGTGTATAAAATGTATATATGTGTGTTTTTGTGTATGTGTGTATATATGTGTGTGTGCGTGTGCATATGTATGTTGTGTGTGTATGTGTATATGTAGATATATGCATGTGTATATATATAAGCATGCATGTGCATGTGCATGCATCTTCATTTGCATCCATGTGTATGTGCATGAATGTGAATATGCATATGCATGTGTATAAGTATGTGTTAATGTGTATATGAGTATGTGTATATGTAGTAATGCATGCATGCGTGTTCTTTTATGTGTTTGTAGATATGTTTGTGCATACGCAAGTGTATTTGTGTGTGTGTGTGTATGTGTAAGTGTAAGTGTATGGGCATATATAGTGTAAGTGTATGTGTAAGTCTATGTGTATGTATATGTGTGTGTGTATGTGCACGTGTATGTGTAAGTGTATGTGTATGTATATGTATATGTGTGTATGTGCATGTGTATGTGCATGTGTATGTGTGTGTATATGTGTGAGCATGCATAGTCATGTATATGTGTATATATGTATATGAATAAGTGTGAGTATGTTAATTAATGAAAATAAAACAATCTAAATGATATACAAACAATGAAAATTACACTTACAATAATTATCCATATTTTATGCTTGGTGAAATTTTTGAATAACTTGTAATAAAGAGAGAGAGAGAGAGAGAGAGAGAGAGACAGAAGATAGAGACATCAAGAGAGATGAATAAAAATGAAAAAAGAGAGAAAGATAGAAATTAAAAGAGAAAGAGGTAAAAAGAAGGAGAGAGAGAGAGAGAGAGACAAAGGGAGAGAGAGAGAGGGAGAGAAAATCAGAGAGGGACTAGAAAAGAGAGAGATCCAAAAAGAGGTCATAACTACACAGTAGATCTAAACATTGGAGATCTCTTTGATCATATGCACGTAAATGATGATCAAAGAGCGGTTTAAGGTTTTTTATTTTCTGTACACGTCGCATAAGCGATGAAAAAAGTTGTGCCCCGATACTTGGTTGCATCTTATAAGCGACACCTTAGTGTCATATAAGCGACATTAAAAAGTGTGGCATAAGCGACACTTACAGCCAAGTCGTATAAGCAATGTGAAATCAGCCATGCTAATGTTTACATCGCTATTAGCATCGGTAACAACATCAGAAATAATGTCAAGATTAACATTGTTTAGACAACAATACATGCTCGACGACCACTCTGACAAAATGCTCAATTATGAAGCAACGAAAATGTGTTGTCTTAACCATCATTAGGCCCCCTTTATTCTTGTAGTGAGTCCTCATGAGAAACATATTGCTGATTTTAAGGTTGATTTGCATGCCTCATTTGATGTCTGATTTGGGGCATTTGCATCATTATTTGGGCATTCATTTTATGCAAGTTTATGGCGCAATAGCTTTTTGTCAAACCAAATATATTGACATTATTGAAGCATTTTGGCCTTGATGACTGCAAACATATTGCCACTCGTATGGAGACAGGTTTACAATTGAGTCTTCATTTCATGTTGTTCTCTATCATCAAGCTATTGGATGCTTGATTTACTTATGCATTACTCCTCCAAATATTCAATTTTTTGTCTCATCGATGAGCAGGTTTATGCATTGCCCAAGTGACAAGCATTGGCAAGAGCGAAAGTGCATCTTTCACTACTTGAGTGGTACCTGGCTACTTGGATTGTTTTATCCCAAGGGGGGATCACTACTGCTAGATTTACATGCTTTTTTTTACTCTGACTAGGCTGGTTGCTATGACACTCGTGTGTCCACTAGTGGCTCTTTCTTCATGCTTGGTAGCTCATGTATATCTTGGTTAAGCAAGAAGCAGCCTACTATGGCCACTTCTCGTTGTGATGCTAAGTATATGGCAACTTTCAGAGCAACCGTTGAGCATGTGTGGCTCAAATGCCTTATGGTTGATTTGGGTGTTGGTCAATCTTCTTCCACCACCATCTTCACTGACAATCAGAGCGCATTGGTAGTTGCGAGGAACCCTGTGTTCCATGCTCGCACTAAGCACATTGAGGTGCACTATCGTTATGTCAGGGAGAGGTTCTTTATTGGAGAGATAAGTTTGGCATATGTGCCCACACACGAGAACATTGAAGACCTTTTCACAAAGGCTCTGCCTAAGGAGAAGTTTGAAGCTTTTTGCAAAGCTTTGGGCTTACTTCCTTTTGTGGATTGATTCCACATAGCTAGGCACTTCCTTACACATGAGTGCCAGCTCCTTGTTCACCGCATCACTCCTAGGGGGGATTTTTTGTTATATGTAGGTATTGATGTGTGTGAACACACTAGGACCATCAGGGGCACGTTTTTCCCTCTTTAGGAATTTTTTTCCCTTGGCTTGTAAATATGCCTATGTTCACAGTCAAGGTCACACACAAGCAGCGAAGCGCATCAATGAAGTGGACACACAAGAAGAAGGAGCATATAGGGGCCTCCAAGAAGTACATATCAAATTTTCAAAGGAAATGCCTATAAAAATAGTGATTTTTATCACTAAAAATCATTGTAAATACCATTTTCTATTTTTACAACTCCATTTTGTTCAAGCCAAGGAGTCCTTGAGCTTGAGGAGTATTAGATGTATCATACTACCAATTTTCATAATTTTTAGATTCTGTTTGAGCCCCCAAATAAGCCCTAGAACCTAATTTATAACTAGGCTGGACACTAGGTCTGGACAAGGCCAAAACCACTCAAAAACTATAAAAAGGGCTGGAGTGCTCATTTTTTAGGGTAGCTTGTGGTAGATTTCAGCTTTGTAAGAGAGTTCTTTTGGTAATCGAAGATCTTCCATTGTTCCACTCTTTGCTCTTACCTTGTGCGCGTGTGTGTATGTGTGTGCATGCTTGTGTGCTTTCACTCACGCACTTGTGCACTTCACTTGCTCTTGGTCTTCATACCGGTCCTCACGTCTCCACGGATTGACATTTATGAGGTGGAGCTCCTCACGTTGGTACTCACCATTGTGCTAGAGTGACACCAAATTTGGTGCCGTTGCCGGGGAGAGAGCTTGGAGGACGAGCGTGTGACGGTAAGACGTAGAGTAGCGACATTGGAAGGTAAAAAAATCACCATTTTCAGTTCAATTTTTTATTTTTTCTCCTCCTTCATCTTCATCATCATCACCATCTCCACCCACCTTCATCTTCTCAGTTTTTTCCATTTTTTAGAGTACATTCACCTCGCTTTTTACTTGTGGTTGTGAGAAAGAGCCTTAGAGAGGGTGCGGAGCTGAAACGCTGAAGAAATACACCTCAATATACCCAAAAATTGATTGAACAGCCCCGGACGTGACATAACCTGTGCCAAGTATTGTGAGTGCAATATCGCGGGTTTGAAGGGAGATTTTGCATCTACAGACACATAGGAGTGACAAGGAGGACACAAGGTACTCACATTTGCAAAAAAGTTTGAATTTGGACTCCAAAAAATCCAAGTATCGTGTTCTCCCGCGATTGAAGTATCGTGATACCTAGATATCGTGAAACTCTTGTGGTCGAGTATCGCGATACTTGTAGTGGTCACATATGGAGTATCGTGTATCGCTGAGAAACATTCACGATACTAGACAGATATCATGTATGGTATATCGTGAACTTCTGATCGCGATACCTATCGTGTATCGTGTATCGTGTATCGTGGAGTTAACTTTCGCGATACCTAGTAGATATCAAGTATCGTCAGAAAATTTCTCACGATATTGGATACCTACCCAATATCGTGTATCATGACTTTCAGTGTCAAGTATTGTGAGTCTAACTCTCACCTGATATCGAGTATCATGTATCGTGGGATTCCTCTTGGTGATACCTGTGCAATATTGAATATCGTGAGGGTCTTTCCGCGATACCTGCTGGATATCGAGTATCATGATCTGTCTAGTTGGTCGAATATCGTGTATCATGTGGGCTCAAGTATCGAATATCGTGGCATTTTTCTAGTCAGCCAAATATCGAGTATCATGACTTTTCCAGTGTGTCAAGTGTCGTGTATCGTTTAGTTGAGATATCGTGTATCGTGGCAAGGCAAGTATCGTGTATCGTCTGCTTCCAAGTATCGCGATACTTGATAAGTATCGTGTATCGCCTGTTTTGAAGCATTTCCTGAGAGGTCCTGTTTCCCTATTTTAACCCCCAGAACCCTGAACTGCATAACTTTCTCATCGAAATCCGTTCGGAGTGATCTTTGGTTTGTTGGAAAGCTCAGGATTATTAGATAGGGTATTTTGAAGTTGACCCTCAGGTTGGACTAGGAAGCAAGGGGTTCCACAATATTTTGAGCAATTCAAAGGAAAATTTTGGACTTGTAGACGATGCTTATGAACTTAAGCTCAAGTTGATACTTAGGAAGAGATAGATAAAGTACCAAATCACTTGAAACTAAGGTCAACCACACAACGAAGTCAGGGACTCACAACTCAGTGGTTAGCACTACGTGCTGAGTTCATAGACAAGTGAGTTAAAAATATCATTTAACTGGGAGGGACTCTTGACTTCTGAAGACATGCATAGATCCATACCTAGGGAAGGTCTTATGTCTACAGTGGGAGGGGAATATAGGATGTCTCTTCAATACGTATCCACTAACTTGCAAGGAATACCCATCTACCTTGATGGTCTACAGAGGATAGTAGCAAGAATGATAAACACCACAAAATCTAAAATAATTCCAAGACCAGCTGTCAAGTATGAAAGTGGAGTTTATAGGGACAAGATGGGCAAGATATATGTAGTAACCAAAAACCCTGATCAGATTAATGAAAGGGGAGAATTAGCTCGAGACCAGACAAATGCATCAAAATCCATTCGAGACCCAGCAAAGACAAGAAAATGTGATGTTAGGACAAACAAGCCAACGTAGTATGCCAAATAGACCACATGAGCAATTTACCATGCCAGGAATTAACCTCCACGGCCACACTAGCCAGGGAATGGGAAATATGAATAGACTTACCTTTAGGACAGAACTACCCCAAGGTGTAGGAGCTGAAATATACCCTGTAAAACCTACTTCTCCCATCATAAGTCGACCCCCAGAGCCCTACAGAATACTGAGACCAATCCAATTGGCCAAATGTATGCAAAATCGTTACGATGGCACAAGAGAGCCATATGACCACATTGCAGAATTCAAGCAGGTATTGCGAGCGGAGAAAGTGGATGACTTTTTCATGTAATATGAATCCTTTGGGCTAACCCTCACACGAATAGCCTTGACCTGGTTTCAATCCTTGGATCCAAGTTGCTTTGAACATATTGAACAATTCTTTCAAGAACTTATTTGGGAATTCACTAAGCGAGGGATCAAGCACAATTCCTCATCCTTAATACATAGTTTCAAACAAGCTCCTAATGAGACAGTAAAAAATGAAGCACGAAGATTTAAGCAATACGTAGCCCGATGCCGTGTGACAGAAAGACTTTCTCAACAAAAAATGATATCTTTATTTTTAGAAGGTCTAACCAATGGAACATTGAGAATCTTAGTACATGTAAAACGACTACAAACCCTAAGTGAATGTCTTCAGGAGTGCATAGATTTGGAAGACAACTTAGCTGAGGATCTCAAAAGCACACAGGATCCTACCAAATCAGAGGATACAAGGAGCAAGGAAACTTCTAGTTCAAGTTATGTGGAGGAAGTGACAGATTTAGTGGCCAAGAAATTAGGAGTACAAGGACAAAGGAACTACCAAAACTCTTCATTGAGAGTGCCAATGTTAGGAAGTTGCACACTTGTGTGGTGGAGATCGTCCATCTCATGTCTGCACCAGAGAAGGATTAGGGTTATCACAACCTTACCCATATGATAGACAACCAACTCAAGCGCCTAACATGTACTCTTATAGTGAGCAGGAGTACATCAACTACAACACCAAAAACTATCCAATGAATAGACAACCACGACCATTTGTACCACCCCAATGTAGACCTTACGGGTACCCTCCTAGAGAACAAGGTAGAGAAGTTCCTAGGTATAACCCATGTCCAGGATCACGAGATGCATCTAGACTGTATGAACATGGAGGATATGGCCAACCTCAACCTATACCAAGACAACAATCACCCCACCCACTATCTCCGACAAAGGGTAGAACATCACAATACAAGTTGTTTGTCTTGAGTGTGGCAAAGAACAACTCCTGAGAGATTGTCCCGGACATCCATCTAGTGCACCAAAGGTTACACCCGTTAATGTAGTAGGCTTAGTGGGGGATTCAGGTTCCAGTAGTGATAATGTGGCTCCTATACACGCAGTTACTAGGGCACAAGCCTTACAACAAACTAAACCAGCTGAGCAATCAGAGCCAAGTGAATCAGGAGAGCCTAGTAAGAGAAGAACAAGAACATGGAAGGATACGAGAGAGAAGGCCAATCGTAAGTGGACCAAAAAGTTATCCGAACTAGAAAAACGCCTAAAAGATGAAAAAACAAAAATAGAAGATATTGCCTCTCAAAACCCCTCGCATGTCAAAACTCCATCCACACCACCTCATCCCCACCCACAAACCACGGTAAATGGACCACCACAACCGGGGTCTGTTCTTGCAGATCCAACCCCAGAAGATTTGGACATGATGTTCAAGGCATACGAGGCTCGACTTCAAGAAGGACCAACACCTGCAAACCTAGACAAGAGCTACCCTAGAGCAGATTTAGAGATTGAACGAACAAAAATGTGCATAAAAATGGTGGAATTGGCTCAAGCTATGTTTGAGGCCAATCAATCGTTCAATTAGACGAATGTTATTACACCGGGGTTGCACTTCCAAGGCTTACTAGATAGATTAGAGCCTTTGGTAAACAAGCCAAAAGTTTCTTTACATCCACAGGCTCAACCAACTATTGAAAGAGAAAGCTCATTATCGAAGGAAGTCTATGTTCTTGACTCCATAGATGATGGAGAACCTCTCTCAATTCAACAACACTCTCAAAAGTTCTTGCAGGAAATACAAGAAGAGAAATGGGCCAAGGAGAAGGATGTTCCCCCTCCTATTCTTGAGATTGATGATCTTCATGACCAGTTTCCCCAAGACATCCCTTCTATTTATGGAGACCAAACAGAGCAATAAGAAGATGAACGATTAGATGAATCTAATTCTTTACAAGAAGATGAACAATTTATGAATCTAATTCTTCACAAGAGTTGCCACAATTCACAGGCCCATGGGAATCTGAATCTCTTCAAATCAGAGCTCCCACAATACTGGTAAGAAATGAAGACTCAGTGGTTCCAAGAAACATTGACGTCGTGCAGAACACTAAGGTTCAATGTCATCTCACTTTAGAAGATCTGCTCAAAGTAAAACCGGAGTTATAGAATCATGTGAAGGATCAGGTTCGAGAACTTGATTCCCATAGGCCAAAAGCAGGCTCTAAACAAGAAGTTCCAAAGATACCTCTCGATAAAATAGGAGACATGAGCAAAGGTGAAGAAGGTAATACTTATCTTCCAATCACCTACCAAGGTTACACAACCAAAGCAATCATAGATTCAGGTGTTAGTGCTGCTATTGCAACCACCTCCTTGTGGAAGCGATGGGGCACGCCCACATTAAGACCAACTAGAATGAAGCTTTAGATGGCTGACGGTCATGTGGAAACACCTCTAGGATTTCTCGAAGGGATAACTCCAACCACTTGTGGTGTAGAGTTTGAGCACACCTTTGCTATATGTAACTTTGAAAAAAAATAATGTCTACGAGATGATCCTAGGAAGACCCTTCCTACGACAACTACAAATAGTACAGGATTGGGGAACCAACTCCTTGTACTTGCTACACTTAGGGGTCACAACCAAGGTCAATTTGAAGGATTACTCCTTCAGAGATGTACCACCCCTACAGCGGAATCCTATCCACAAGGAGCAAGAAGATTCAATCTCTCTGCATTCTAAAACTTCATCTCATACATCCTCGATGCATGAAGATACTCATTTGTGGATGTGCAAGGTCTCAAAGGAAGAAGAAAAACGCTTAAAGACAAGAGAAAAAGGAACTTCTCAAGGAGATAGACCAGTTCGAGACCCAGCCTATATGCCAATGATATTTCCAGATGAGGAATTTGAGCCTCATGGTTGGGCAGAAATCTTAGCTACCATGGACATTGTTGTCAATGAAGAACAATGGACACCTCATTGTGATGAGGAGGGTTATGATATTTCAGTGTTCATGTGTCAGCCCTTGCTAGAAGAAGGTGACTCTAATGACTTCATAGAAGGAGAAGAGAATGATGATGATCTAGAGTCCATTGTGATGGATAGTTGCTTTATTTCAGAGGAGCACTATCTAGAAGACATAGGAGTATTTACACAAAAAGAAGAAGAACCTCTCACAAGCATCAAAACAGTAAATTCAAAGGATGGGAGTGAAGGTAGTAAAAAGAAAAAGAAGAGAAAAGTAGTGGAACAGGACGAGGAGGAACCATTGTTTGAAGTACCAGAAAATTTCAAAAAATATGAAGTTGAGGACCGAAAAATTTTGGTATGAATGCCTAAGAGAGAGGCCACCACAGGAGAAGCGTATGATAACAAAGAAAAGACCAAAAAAGTCGTAGTAACCATTGAAGAAAACGAAGAGAGATGTACGCACATAGGAGATGACCTAAGTAAAGAAGAGGAAGCAGAGTTGGTAGCCTTGTTAAGGGAATATAGGGACATGTTTGCATGGCACTATAGAGACTTGAAGGGAGTAGATCCGAAAATTTGTTGTCATACGATCCCCATGATAGCAGATGCCAAGCCCACCAAACAGAAGCCCTACACATATAATGACACCTATGCAGCCAAAATAAAAGAAGAAATCGACAGATTGATTGAAGCCAGATTCATCTATGAAATTGAGCATACTGAATGGGTGTCCCCCATTGTAGTGGTGCCCAAGAAGAATGGAAAGTTATGTGTGTGTATTAACCTTAAAAAAGTTAATGCTGCCACGATAAGAGATAGTTATCCGCTTCCAATCACTGAACATTTATTGGAGCGTGTTGCAGGCAAGGAAGTTTATAGCTTCCTTGATGGATTTTTAGGTTACAATCAAGTAGCCATTGCCCCAGAAGATCAACATAAAACAGCTTTTGCCACAGAGTGGGGAGTCTTTGCATTTCGTGTGATGCCATTTGGGCTCACCAATGCACCTGCAACATTTCAAAGGCTCATGTGTCATGTCTTCAAAGAGTTCTTGCAAAAGAGCTTAGAAGTATATGTGGATGATTTATGTGCTCATTCCCAACAAAGAAAATGTCACATTCCTGAGCTCAGACAGATCTTCAACAAGTGTAGAGAATATCGAGTGTGTCTGAACCCTGAAAAGTGTGTGTTCATGGTACATCAAGGTAAAATCTTAGGTCACATTGTCTCTAAGAACGGAATATCAACAGATGAGGACAAGGTAAAAGCCATAGCGGAGTTGCCGAGGCCAAGGAATGTTAAAGAGGTACAATCCTTCATGGGCCATTGTGGATATTACTGTAGGTTCATTCACATGTATGCAATCATAGCTAAACCTCTTTATGCCTTGTTGACAAATTTTGAGTGGAACGACGAATGCGAGAAGTCCTTCAATGAGCTGAAGAAATGCTTGTGCACAGCACCAATACTGACCACTCCTGATTGGAATAAGCCATTCCATGTACATGTGGATGCATCCAATTATGCAATAGGATGTGTGTTGTCACAACCCATAGGAGAAGGAAATTTATATTTGCCTATAGCCTATGCTAGTAGGCAATTGAACGCTGCTGAACAAAACTACACCACAACCGAAAGAGAAGGTTTAGGCATGATATATGTTGTGAAGAAGTTTAGACACTATCTATTGGCCAACAAGTTCAACTAATGGAATATGACTTTGAAGTGGTTGTTAGGAAAGGTAAGACCCATCTCAGAGCACATCATCTTTCTCGCATCACTTCGGGAGAGCCACCGCAAGGAGTGTCTGATGAATTGCTCGATGCTTATCTGTTCAATCTAGAAGTTGTTCCTAAATGGGCAATTAAGTTGGTACCAGTCCTAACCTTTGGACCCCCAAATAAGAAGGTGAAGACGAACAAGGATGAAATTGTGCGGTCACAAAGCTACAAATATTGGCAGGAAGCATGTATAAACAAGATACGGAGGGTGTTCTAGCTTGTTGTGTCGAGGACGATGAACATAGTAGTTGGTTGCAACAAGCCCATGAAGGATTTCTAGGGAATCACTATTCAAAACAATGAACATTGCAAAATCTAAAACGTTCAGGAGTGTATTGGCATAGTATAGACAAAGAAATTCATGAGTGATCAAGAATTGTCCAGTGTGCCAAAAGAGACCCCCGGTGGAGCATGCAACTCTTTATCACATATCCTTAATTCCAGATTGGAGTGCTCCATTGGTAGAATTTATGAGATCAGGAACATTACCTAGTGAGGCTAGTCTAGCAAGAAGACGAAGCATGGAACGAGAGGCTAAAGACTATGCCTTAGTAGGCAAAAACCTATATCGGAGAGGCAAAGATGGTTACTTAAGACTGTGCGTTCATGAATCAGACTACTTGAAAGTCTTAGAAACTGCACACAGTAGTGTTGCAGGTGGACACTTCGGTCCTGACTGAGTAATTAAGAATATTCTATTCTCAGGACTTTGGTGGCCCACTCTTCATATGGATGCACATACCTATGTGAAGAAATGTGACACATGCCAACGTGCCCAGTACCCAATTAGAAAAGATGAGATGCCTTTGAGGCCAATGATGGGAGGACGTGCATTCTTGAAGTGGGGCATAGACTTTGTAGGTCCTATTAACCCCCTAGCTAGAAACTCCCATGCAGAATACATTATTGTAGCCACGGACTACCTTACAAAGTGGGTAGAAGTCAAAGCCACAACGAAGAATGATGCTCAAACAACGGCAAAGTTCTTATTTGAGAATGTGTTCACGAGATACGGATTACTAATAGAGTTAGTAAGTGATAGATGCACACACTTCTTGAATGAAGTAATCGAAAATCTTCTCCAAGAATTCTTGGTGATACATAAGAAGTATGCCCCCTATCATCCACAAGCTAACGGAAAAGTTGAGAGCACAAACAAGATCCTATGTAATGTATTGACAAAACTAGTAAATGACAAACGCTCTGATTGGGACAAACAACTTCATCATGCTGTTTGGGCCTACCGAGTTGCCTATAAAACGGTACTCAATGCCACCCCATTTCAGATGGTCTTCGGACAAAATGTTGTGCTACCATTGGACTTCCTAATCCCAACTTTAAAAGTAGCACAAGAGCATGACTGGAATGGACACGAGTTATCCTCGAGGATCTTTGATTTAGAATGCTTAGGTGAGACAAGGCTACGAGCAGCAGCAGGCATCTATGCTGCAAAGAAACGGCAAAAGGCATACTTTGATGCACACATCAAAGATAAAGGCTTGAAAGAGGGAGACCTGGTGTTGGTTTATACACTAAAGCAACATGCCCATAAATTGGAAAAAAGAGGATATGGACCCATGATCATTAATAGAATTTCCACTAGCGGTGCAGTTCAATTGGCCACACTAGAAGGTGATATCTTGCCCAACTATATCAGTGGTTGTCGAGTCAAGCTACATCAAGAACCTCTTACAGAGGATATGCTACAGAGACTCAACACTGCTAAGAAGCGAAAAGAAGAAGAGTTAAGGGTTAGAGAAGAAGCACAAGCAGAGGCTATAGAACGGATTAGGAGAAATAAGTTAAGACGCCTAGGCCTAGAATTCGATCGAGAGGCCCCAAGATACCACATGGCCATGTGTCAAACATCAAGTGCGATTGCTTCTCAAATAATTGATCGACGTCCTTTTGTGACCATTGCAATAGGACAAGGGAAGAATGCAAGGACTGTGAGAGCATTGATTGACTCAAGTGCAGCAACTAGTGCAGTTAGACTATCCTACTGCCAAGACTTGCAATTGAACATAAAGCCCATAGAAGCCTATCTCATAGGTTTGGGAGGTGTGGAAACCCCTTGTTTGGGCGAGGTGGAACTTCCCATCTACCTTCAAGATGTTCCAATGAAAGTCAAAATGCTAGTATGTCATGATGAGAACATAATAGAGCCACTTGTCCTGGGTCAAGATTGGCTTTACGACCATGCAGTCAACTTGAACCTAAGAAGTCAAATCCTTCAAGTTTGGGCACATGAACAATGTATTACATTAGAATTAGACAATTGCATGCTCACAAATCCAAAGGTCACACATTCTCTTAGTTCTTCTAAAACTAATCTTCGTAAAGAAAATGTTGTGTGTGTCAAAAACCCTACGAAGCAAAAGGACTCAATCATGGAAGCACAAGCTCAAAGGCCAGCAAGCCTCTCTTCTTCTTCACATACTAATGCAAGTGTAACTCGACCAAAGAGGCAAGCAAAAAAGACATCTGCTCAGGAAACAGACAGACAAAATTCAAGAAGAAAGAAGCTCAGGACATGAAGCAGATTTGGGTACGAAAAGGAGAACAAGCACCAGCTTTGCCACAACCCTTCTCAGTGAGGCAAGCCAACCATGCTACAAGAAGCACCAAGAAACGAGGACCAGCTCAATCCCACGGTCTTCGACAAATTTGGGTACCAAAGCAATCGATGAAGGCCAACCATACTAACGTACAAATTTGGGTGCCAAAGAAATTAGTTGCAGCTCAACAAGAGCGATTACAAATGTGGGTACCCAAGGCACTCTTACATGCACAAAACCATCTGATCTCCCTCACGAGGAAAATCTCAGCAAAAACACCACGGAGAAGCAAGAGTCGAAACCACGGGCAGAGACCAAAAGAAGATGAATTCATCTCTTGGCCGATAATAAAAAGACAATCACAAAGGATATGGGTTTGGAAGCCAAAAGTACTAGCAGCTTCCACAACACCAAGGAGCCGACCATGATGGATATCAAATTTTAGCAACCATCCAAAGATGAAAGGGCCAGAAGTGATCTCCACAGGACCACATACCATTCTCAAATGGATCCCGATAAGGAGGATTACATCATTGCAAGATTCAATCGACACCTCCAAACAAAGATTGCATCAATTCTACAAGTAACATCAAATGCCTCGACTAGCAATAACCATGTGCCTTTGGCATAACCTTGTCTTTTGCACCATTCAAGTCATGCATTTCCAAAGTATGCATTAATATAGGGCCACCTTACACGGCCGTGCATAGACACGATTGCGAATCCCAGGCACATGCGACACACCTGACACATGTAAAATATTTTATTGATACTAACACCTTTATTCTTGTTTTATGCCAAAAAAGAGAGAGAGAGAGAGAGAGAGAGAAGGGTAGAAAAGCAAGAAAAAGAAGAGAGGAGACATGACCATGCACTTGAAGAAGCTCATCCAGCAGCAAGGCCATTCATCAACAAAACGACAAGCCAATGGTCAAACACAATGATGGAGTACAACACGGAGAGATGAAGATCGACAGACCTTTCAACATGGTAAGATATGCGTGCTTCAACAACACTATAACCATGATAGATTAGGAAACCTCTTTGTCGGCATACCCTTGAGCACTTCACTCAAGGCCCAATTTCTTGCACCATACTTCTTCCCATGCATTTTCAGTATGCATACGTAGGGCCACATTATAAGGCCGTGCACAAGGCACATAATGTTTTCAACCCATGCACTAATATAGTTACCCATCATCCAGTCTGGGTTACAAGTCTTTGGCATGGAAAAGAGGAAAGCCATCTTTGGAAGAAACAGAGGACATCACGGTGACAACAAAAAGTGCTAGGAGGCAATCCACCACGCGAGTTGCTCATAACCAACATTGACAACCTCTTTGGAGTAGCTCACAATTTTGAAAGCTCACAAAGACACCATCAAACTGGAATACCAGGAAGAAGTACATACAAAGGTAGAAGTGACACAATGGCAAACCAGAAAATTGCCCAAGCTACAATTGGAAGATGGACCGCTCTTCTGGATACATGATGGACTCTACCTCTCCAAACACTACATGGAACAACCACTACAACAAAGGAAATCCCTATAAAAATAGTGATTTTTATCATTAAAAATCATTGTAAATACCATTTTCTAATTTTACAACTCCATTTTGTTCAAGCCAAGGAGTCCATGAGCTTGAGGAGTATTAGATGTATCATACTACCAATTTTCATAATTTTTAGATTCCGTTTGAGCCCCCAAATAAGCCCTAGAACCTAATTTTTAACTAGGCCGGACACTAGGTCTGGACAGGGCCAAAACCACTCAAAAACTATAAAAAGGGCTGGAGTGCTCATTTTTTAGGGTAGCTTGTGGTAGATTTCAGCTTTGTAAGAGAGTTCTTTTGGTAATCGAAGATCTTCCATTCTTCCACTCTTTGCTCTTACCTTGTGCGCGTGTGTGTATGTGTATGCATGCTTGCGTGCTTTCACTCACGCACTTGTGCACTTCACTTGCTCTTGGTCTTCATACCGGTCCTCACATCTCCACGGATTGACATTTATGAGGTGGAGCAAACGTTGGTACTCACCATTGTGCTAGAGTGACAACCTATAACCGTAATGGATCACTTATCTTTGTACATTCTAGTGGTAATACATTCAATATTGTGTTTTGTGCTCCCAGCTTCTTGTTCTTCCTTCTGTTGTTCGCGTGCTTCCACATACCTCAAACTCCAACAATCATAATGAAAATAGAGATATGTTTTTTTTAATGATTGCTATTATGAAACTTGTAGAGAAAACATTAACTACATAGTTATACTCCACACACACACACACACACACACACACACACACATATATATATATATATATATATATATATATATATATATATATATATATATATATATATATATATATATATATATATATATATATATATATATATATATGTATATGTATATGTGTGTGTGTATGTATGTATATATATATATATATATATATATATATATGTATATGTACATATATATATATATATATATATATATATATATATATATATATATATATATATATATATATATATATATATATATTCATTGCTATATGTCATTGTTATGTTTTGCATAAACGAGATCATTGAAGAGATCCGTGAATTTGATGGACAGTGATTGGTAAAATAGTGATTTATTTTTTGACATTGATTGCCTTATCTTTTTTGAAGTATTGAAAAACAAAAATGGATGTACATACTTTCCCTAAATTGATACCTTTCTCACGAGTTCAACCAATTATAGCTATTCTCTTACCATGTGAAATTGATGAAAATAAAGATTTTATTACTAATGTCCTTCTTCTGAGTGCTAGAGTATGCCCATGCAAGCGTAAACATGATTTGTCGGACTTTTTGTGAAGCATCCTACATGTGTCGTTTGACAAGGCGATTGAATTGATCCACCAACGGAGCATCTTACCTCCGACATTGTGGACACAAGAGGTGGAAATGCAAGATGTTGCTGACATGACTCAATGGATGAAAGATTCTTTTTCTTTTGATTCATATGAAGAAGATCAAAATGCTTGCAAAGTTAATAAAAATTTTTTAGGTCCAATTATGCCAGATGATGGAAGCAAGCATTCTGATAGTAACTTTAGGAAAAGCATTTGGGCAGGAGGCACATCTAAGATGAAGATCAATTTAGGTGACAAAAAGAAATCATATTCAGCTTTGGATCTTATTGATTCAGGGCCAGTGATTAATGTGATTTCGAAATAGTTATATGATAAATTTAAATGGCTGATAGACAAAAATCATGGTTGGATTATGAGAACTGCAGACAAGGGATGTGGTTCACTATTAGGAGCATGTGCGAATATAACTATGATGATAGGTAGAATCTGTAAGACATTTCACTTCTTTGTCCAAGATAATTATTCCTATGAGATTATCTTAGGTCAGCCTTTTTTATGCAAGGCTAGAATGGAAACAAAAGTTATGGATGATGGGTCTGCATATGCAAGGATCAGATCTAAAGATGATCTGCAATCACTCTAAGTGATGATAGTAAATCCTAACCATATTTGAAATTCAGAACAAATTAGGAAGACTCCCATCCATTCATACGAGAAGGTATGCGATGATCATATACCTCTTTGTGAATTCGGAGCCTACTTTGATCAGAATTTTGCTTACACAGCACTGTTGAGCGAGACAATGGTGGTCCTTGATTTGATGCCTCGCATCCTTCTATGAATACCTTAAATAGTTTCACACTTTGCTTTCCTTCATCTTATTTGCAGTTTATACATCATAAAAAAATCCCTCAAAAAATTATGAGAAATATCACAAAGAAAAGGGTTATATTTTATCTGATGAACATATTGAACATGTGATTGAAACTTCATCTACCTTTTCATTATTTTAAGAACTTCAATGTACCTTGCATGGAAAGGATACTTTTTTATTTGTACTCTTAAATTCAATTGAAGAATATGAATTGATTGCAAAATTGTTATGAATCACATCTATGAAGAAGCTAAAGTTGATACAAAATATAAAACAGTTGATAAGAAAATTAAACATATTGCTCAACCCTTACCTAAGGGTAGTGAAGAGAAATTCAAATAGGTCTCAAAAGATCCTAGTTTACATGAGTGTACAAATATAGGTCATACATTTACTAATGAAACTTTAAAATTAATTGAAATAGTAAATGATGATCAATTTTTGTTACCTGTTGAACGTTATTTATTCCAAAGAGTTATTAAAAATCATGGTAAAGCTTTTTCATTACATCTTCAAGAAATAGTTTGTGTTGATCCACAACTCATACCTCCAATGATTATCTTTATTGTACCACATATCCCATGGAAACTTCTTCCTATACCCGTCCCAAAAGCTCATTTACCTGAGTTGATGAGGCTACTTAAGGAGAAGATTCAGATGAGGATTATTGAGCCATCTTCAGCTCCATATTCAAATAGATGGTTCATGGTACCTAAGAAAAATGTGAAATTAAGGTTTATACAAGATTTACAACTTGTTATTAAAGTTATGATTAGGAATGTAGAAATTGGTCCTATTGTATAAGAATTTGCAGAAGCATTTGCTGGCCATTCTATCTATTCAATGGATGATTTATATTCTGGCTATGATCAATTTTAGCTTGCTATTGGAGTAGGAATATCACAACTATGAAAACTCCTCTTGACTTAGTTTGTATGTGTACTTTTCCACAAAGAGCTACAAACTCAGTACCACACATGATGAATGCCATGAATATGGTCCTACATGACTTCATTCCTAATGTAACTATGCCTTTTATATATGATATATTGTCAGTCTAGCACAATGGCAAGTACCAACTTGAGGAGATACACCTCATAAATGTCAATCCGTGGAGACATGAGGACTAGTATGAAGACCAAGAGCAAGTGATGTGCACATGCGTGAGTGAAAGCACAAAAGTATGCACACCCATACACACACACGCACACAAGGTAAGAACAAAGAGAGGAACAATGGAAGATCTTCGATTACAAAAGGACTCTCTTACAAAATCTCAAATCTACCACAAGCTACCCCTAAAATGAGCTCTCTAGCCCTTTTTATAGTTTTTTGAGTAGTTTTGACCCTATCCAAACTTAGTGTCCGGCCTAATTAAAAATTAGGTTCCAAGGCTTATTTGGGGGCTCAAATGGAGTCTAAAAATTATGAAAACTGGTAGGATGATACTTCTAAAACTCCTCAAGCTCAAGGACTCCTTGGCTTGAACAAAATGGAGCTACAACAATGAAAAATGGTATTTACAATGGTTTTTAGTGATAAAAATCACTATTTTTATAGGGATTTCTTGTGAAAATTTGACATGTGCTTCTTGGAGCTCCCTACATGCTCCTTCTTCTTGTGTCTCCACTTCCTTGATGCACTTCCATGCTTGTGCTCGACCTTGAGTGTCAACAAAATTTGGTGTCACTCTAGCACAATGGCAAGTACCACCGTGAGGAGATACACCTCATAAATGTCAATCCGTGGAGACGTGAGGACTGGTATAAAGACCAAGAGCAAGTGATGTGCACAAGTGCATGCGCGAAAGCGCAAAAGCATGCACACCCATATACACACACACACAAGGTAAGAACAAAGAGAGGAACAATGAAGATCTTCGATTACAAAAGCTCAAATCTACCACAAGCTACCCCTAAAATGAGCTCTCCAGCCCTTTTTATAGTTTTTTGAGTAGTTTTGACTCTGTCCAGACTTAGTGTCCGGCCTAGTTAAAAATTAGGTTCCAAGGCTTATTTGGGGGCTCAAATGGAGTCTAAAAATTATGAAAATTGGTAGGATGATACTTCTAACACTCCTCAAGTCAAAGACTCTTTGGCTTGAACAAAATGGAGTTGCAACAATTGAAAATGGTATTTACAATGGTTTTTAGTGATAAAAATCACTATTTTTATAGGGATTTCTTGTGAAAATTTGACATGCGCTTCTTGGAGCTCCCTGCATGCTCCTTCTTCTTGTGTGTCCACTTCCTTGATGTGCTTCCATGCTTGTGCTCGACCTTGAGTGTCAACACTCCCCCCCCTCTCGAGTCTATTGTCCTTGACAGACCCTTGTTGGAGTGGTTGTTCCCTATAGTACTTGAGAGATAGTGTCCATGTAGCAGGGTCTATTTTCCTATCCTTCATTTTGTCTCTTTTCAAGTTGTAGTCCCTTTTGATACTTCTTCCTTGTATTCCAACTTGATGTTGTCTTTGTCAGCTTTCAAAAATTGTGAGCTCCTCAAAAGAGGTTGTCAATGTTGATTGTGAGCAGCTCTCGGTGGTCGATTGCTTCCTTGCTCTTGCTATTGCCACTCTAAATCTTTCGTGCCAAGTACTCGTAACCCATAATGAAGGATGGGTAAGTATATTAGTGCATGGGTTGAAAACATTACGTGCCTTGTGCATGTAATATTTTCAACCCATTAATGCATACTTGGGGAATGTGTACTTGTGCCCTATGAATGCATACTTGGGGAATGCATTGAAAGAAGTATGGTGCAAGAAATTGGGTCTTGAGCTAAGTGCTCAAGGGTATCTTGACGAAGAGGTCTTCTAATCTATCATGGGTATGGTGTTGCTGAGATAGGGTGTGCTTACCATGGTGAAAGGTCGGTCGATGTTTGTCTCTTCATGTTGTATGCCCATCATGGTGGTTGACCATTGGCTCTTCTTCAATTGTTGATGGATGTCCTTGTTCATGGTTCACTGATGAGATTCTTGGAGCGCATGGTCCTGTTTCTTCTTCTTCTTCTTCTTCTTCTTCTTCTTCTCTCTCTCTCTCTCTCTTTAACAATGTCACCAACAAGAAGGCAGTGGGTAGCAGCAATAAAATATTTTACATATGTCAAGTGTGTAGCATGTGCTTGGGATAGCTCAATTGTGTCTATGCACGGCCATGTAATTTGGCCTTATAATAATGCATGACCTAAATGGTGCAAAAGACAAGCTTATGCCAAAGGCGCATGGTTGTTGCACATTGAGGCTTTCAATGTTTCTTGCAGATGTTGATGTAGCCGTTGTTGGAGGCATCCATTGGATCCTCGAATGACAATTGATCTTTCCTCCTGATATGGATCCATCTTAGAGTTGTGCGTGGTTGTGTACATGTCACTTTTGACTTCTTCATCTTTGAGTGGTTGCTTAAATTTTGTATTTGCCGTGATTCGTTCTTTGGTTATGGGGATGTTGCTCGATCTTTTGGCTTCCAAACCCATATCCTTGATGATTGCCTTTTTATTTTTTCTGAAGAGATGAGTTTATCGTTTTTTTATCTCTATGCTCGATTCGTACCCTGTTTTCTCCTTGGCTTCTTTGTTGAGACCTTTTGCATGGTGGAGAGCATAGGCCTTTGTGCATGTAAGAGAACTTTGGGAACCCACATGTGTAATCGCCCTTGGTGAGTTGCAGATTATTCTTTTGGTACCCAAATTTTTTGGAGACCTTGTGGTTGAGCTCCTCCTAGTTGCTTGATTCTTTGTTTGGTGTGATTGGCCCACTTGGACGAAAATTCTTGTGGCAAAGCTGGTGGTTGTTCTCCTTCTTGTACCCAAATCTGCTTCCTGCCTGGAGCTTCTGTCTTCTTGAATTTCGGCTGTCTATTTGATATAGCACATGTTTTTTTTGCTTGCCTAGGTGGTCGACTTATGCTTGCATTAGTCTTTGAAAAAGAAGACATTTCAGATGGCCTTTGAGCTTGTGCTTCCATGACTGAGGCCTTTTACTTTGTAGCGTTACTGGCACACACAATAATTTCTTTGCAAAGACTAATCTCAGAAGAACGAAGAATATGTGTGACCTCTAGATTTGTGAGCAGGCAATTGTCTAATTCTAATGTAATATATTTTTCATGCACCCAAACTTGAAGAAGTTGGCTTTTAAGGTTTAAGTGGACTGCATGGTCATAGATCCAGTCTTGACCCAAGACAAGTGGTTATGTAAGGTCCTCATCTTTGCACACCAGCATTTTGACTCTCGTTGGAACAACTTGAAGATAGATGGGAAGCTCTACCTCGCCCAAACAAGGGGTTTCCACACCTCCCAATCCTATGAGATAGGCTTCAATGGAATTGATGTTCAATTGTAGATCTTGGCAGTATGAAAGTCCAACCGCACTAGTTGTTGCACCTGAGTCAATTAATGCTTTCACCATCCTTACATTCTTCCCTTGTCCTACTCCTATGGTCACAAAGGGATGTCGGTCAATTATTCGAGAAGCAATTGCACTTGATGTTTGACATATGGCCATTTGGTATCTTGGGGCCTCAAGATTGATATCTAGGCCTAGGCGTCTTAGCTTATTTCTCCTAATGTGTTCTCTAGCCTCTGCCTGTGCTTCTTCTCTAACTCGTAACTCTTCTTCTTTTCGCTTCTTAGCACTGTTGAGTCTCATTAGCATATTCTCTGTAAGAGGTTCTTGATATAGCTTGACTCGACAACCACTAATATAGCTCGGCAAGACATGGCCTTCTAGTGTGGCCAATTGAACAGCACTGCTAGTGGAAATTCTATTAATGATCATGGGTCCGTATCCTCTTTTTTCCAATTTACGGGCATGTTTCTTTAGGGTATAAACCAACACTAGGTCTCCCTCTTTCAAGTCTTTATCTTTGATATGTGCATCAAAGTATGCCTTTTGCCTTTTCTTTGCATCATAGATGTCTGCAGCCACTTGTAGCCTCGTCTCACCTAAGCATTCTAGATCAAAGATCCTAGAGGACAATTCATGTCCATTCCACTCATGCTCTTGTGCTACTTTTAATGCTGGAATTAGGAAGTTCAATGGTAGCACAGCATTCTGTCCGAAGACCATTTGAAATGGGGTGGCATTGAGTACCATTTTGTAGGCAACTCGATAAGCCCAAACAGTGTGATGAAACTGTTTATCCCAATCAAAGCGCTTATTATTTACCAATTTTGTCAATACATTACATAGGATCTTATTTGTGCTCTCGGCTTGTCCATTAGCCTGCAGATGATAAGGGGCAGACTTTTTATGTATCACCAAGAACTCTGGAAGACAATTTTCAATGATGTCATTCAAGAAACGTGTGCCTCCATCGCTCACTCTCTATGGGTAGTCCATATCTCGTGAACACATTCTCAAATAAAAACTTAGCTATAGTTTGAGCATGTTTCTTTGTAGTGGCTTTTACTTCTACCCACTTTGGAAGGTAATCTGTGGCTACAATAATGTACACTGCATGGGAGTTTCTAGCTGGGGGGTTGATAGGACCTACAAAGTCTATAAACCATTTCGAAAATGCACATCCTCCCATCATTGGCCTCAAAGGCATCTCATCTTTTCTAATTGGGTACTGGGCACGTTGGCATGCGTCACATTTCTTCACATAGGTATGTGCATTCATATGAAGAGTGGGCCACCAAAGTCCTGAGAATAGAATGGTCTTGATTACTCTGCCATGCCCAAAGTGTCCACCTGCAACACTGCTATGTGTAGTTTCTAAGACCTTCAAGTAGTCTGATTCATGAACACACAGTCTCAAGTATCCATCTTTGCCTCTTTGGTATAGGTTGTCTCCTACTAAGGCATAGTCTTGAGCCTCTTGCTCCATGCTTCGTTTCCTTGCTAGACTAGCCTCACTAGGTAGTGTTCCTGATCTCATAAATTCCACCGATGGAGCACTCCAGTCTAGAATTAACGACATGTGATAAAGGGTGGCATGCTCCATTGGGGGTCTCTCTTTGCACATAGGACAATTCTTAATCCACTCATGAATTTCGTTTTCCATACTAGGCCAATACACTCCTAAACATTTCAGATTTTGCAATGTTCGTTGTTTAGAATAGTGATTTCCTAGCACTCCTTCATGGGCTTGTTGCAACCAGCTACTATGTTCATCGTCATTGACACAACAAGCTAATACACGCTCTATATCTTATTTGTACATACTTCCTGCCAATATTTGATAGTTTTGTGATCCTACAATTTCATCCTTGTTCGTCTTCACATTCTTATTTGCAGGTCCAAAGGTTAGCACTGGTACCAACTTATTTTCCCATTTAGGAACAACTTCTAGATTGAACAAATAAGCGTCGGGCAATTCATGAGACACTCCCTGTGGTGGCTCTCCTAAATAATGTTGAGATATCAAGCTCAACATGTGATGATCCAGGATGACACGTACCAGTTTTTCGTTTCTCTGGCATGTATAGTGGTCACGCCGGTATATGTCACAGATACTTCATTGAGCTTTATTAGATTTATCTACCGAGAGTGATGGCACAATTGTTTCTTGCCAGCTCACTCATTCGCGGACATTAGGTTTTTCCTTATGTACTGGTCTTTATATATTGCACTTGTTGTATTCTTGTTTTTAGGTCATTCATGTACATTCCTTTTATGTAATAGAAGAAGAAGAAGAAGAAGATCATTCTTCCCTGTCCCAATTTGTGTGTGTGCTTCTCCTTGAGAGTGAGAGTGTGTGTGTGTGCTCTCTTCCTTATCTCCTTCCTCATGACATGGTATCAGAGCCAGCGTGGCTGTAGAGAGCTCGTGGAGAAGGCGACGGTGAAGACTACGCGGCAAGGCGTGGAGAAAACGTGATTTCTCAAACGGCCTCCGTTTTCTACGAAAATCATGTGAAGGTAGAAGACCTCAAAATATTTTCATCAGTTATTCCTTTAAGGTCACTCGTTTTTGTTAGATCGAAGTTTCGGTGCCATCTCAACCTCCGTTTCGAGCCCGCAAGGTGGGGCCCACAGAAAAACCAGGTCAGTTTCAAAAACTGTAACTTGCATTGTGTTCGGCAACACCCATATATTCCAGATCCAGAATGTCAAGCGATTCCGTCTATTGTTGATACACGAAAATTGTGTTTTTCTGAGATCGAACTATCACGTCATAGTGCGACAGTGTTCAAGCAGAAGTGCTACTTGTAGTGTGTTGCGGTGTTGTGAATTGTTGCAGAAATGGCAAACGCAGATGGAATGAGTTAGCTTATGAGTGATAAGCTGGACAAGAACAACTTCCATGCCTGGAGATTCAGAATGATGAATTTCTTGATGGGAAAAGGCTACTGAAAGTACATCAAAGGAGAGAATGAAAATGCTCCGCAGTTACCAGAAAGGAATCGGACTATAGAAGAGTTAAGAGCATATGAGGAATGGAATCAAGGAGCACGAAAGGTAATGTATTGGCTATCTGTTAGCATACAGGATAGCATGATTGGACACATACAGGATGCCAAGACTCCAAAAGAGGCTTGGAACAGTTTGGTCACTTTGTACGAGACCAATACAAAGGCACGGAAATTGCAACTCAAGAACGAGCTGCATACATAGGAGAAAAAGAGCATGTCGGTATGTGACTACACTCTAAAAATCAAAAGCATATGTGAGTCACTTGCATCTATTGGTGTGAATGTAGATGATGATGATAAGGTGGAAGTGTGCCTTTGTGGTTTAGGAGTTGCATATAAGAAGTTCAGAACTTCTATACAGACCAGGGAAAATATTTCGAATTTTGCTGATTTGGTATCTATGTTGATTATTGAAGAAAAGAATCTTCGTGAGGATTCAAACTCCCAAGGAAAGCCCAGTTCTGAGCAGGTATTCTACTCTGGCAGAGGAAGAGGCAGAGGTAGAGGTTTTGGAAGTGGAAGAGGAAACAATAACCAAGACCAAGGTCAACAACAGAATCATGCAGGAGGAAGAGGACAGTTTCGAGGCAGGGGGAGTCAAAGAGGTCGCAGAAATTTCCAAAGAAATGATTCAGGTAATGATAGTAAAGGATGCTGGAATTGTGGTAAACATGGACACTTTGAACATGATTGCAGGTTGAAGAATCAAAATAACAGAAGGCAGCAAAACAACTATGCATCCACAAGTGAAGATGATTCTAAGAAGCTATTTATGGTTCAACATCACATGATGAATACGATGTCTGCTGGTGGTTCAAAATCGAATGATAATGTCTGGTATGTTGATTCAGGTGCTTCAAATCACATGACCAGTCATGCAGAATGGTTTAGTAGTTTGCAAAAAATGCCAGTTCCTAGATATGTTGAAACAGGTAATGATACATCGCATCCTATTGAGCATACAGGAAACATAACATTGTTTATGGAGGACGGAAAGGTAAAACATCTCGTTGATGTGGTGCATGTTCCAAATATAACAAAGAATCTGGTTTCTGTTGGACAAATGGTTGACCAGGGATTACAAGTCAGGTTCAATGCTAATGGATTATATGTAGAAGAGTACAAGCAGGATGGACGATTTGTTGCCAAAGGAAACAAAGTGGGAAGGATGTTCACCTTAAATGTGAAGATTCCTGAAATGAATGCAGCCATGTTTGCAAAAGGTGCAGGAGTTATTGCGGATATAGAGATATGGCACAAACGGATTGGACATGCAAACTTGCAAAGGCTGAAATTGATGCAGTCAAAGGAGATTGTCATGGACTACCAAATTTCAAAGTTGCAGAAATGCGAAAGGTATGTGCAGCATGTCAATTTGGTAAACAGTCAAGAGCATCATTTCCACATGACAAGCATGTTAGTGAGAATGTACTAGAAGTAGTACATACAAATGTTTGGGGTCCATCAAAGACCACATCTATGGGTGGTTGCAGGTTTTATGTTACTTTCATTGATGACCATACACGCAAAGTATGGGTATATTTCATGAAAGAGAAGAGCGAGGTGTTTACTCACTTCCAGAATTTTAAAGTTATGGTGGAAAAGCAGACAGGGAAGTACATTCAGACATTAAGATCTGATGGAGGAGGTGAATACATGTCAAATGAGTTCAGCAGTTTTCTAAAAAATCATGGAATTTGGCGTCAGTTTTCATGCAGGTACACACCACAACAGAATGGTGTTCTTGAACGCAAAACAGACATATTGCAGAAATAGCAAGAGCCTTAATGGATGAGAAGAATATGCCTCATTGTTATTGGGAAGAAGCTATGCATACTGCTGTATACATCATGAACAGAACTTCGACTGCTGCTGTACATCAAGTTGCACCTGAAGAGAAGTTTACAGGTAAAAAGCCAAACTTATCACATCTGAAAGTTTTTGGTTGTATTGCATATGTACATGTCCCAGATGAATTGAGGACGAAGCTTGATCCAAAAGCAAAAAAGTGTGTCTTCATTGGATACTCCCTTGAGCAAAAGGGATATAAATGTTATAACACACTCACACGACAGGTAAAGGTGAGCAGAGATGTGGTATTTGATGAAATGTCAAGCTTCTATGCAGATGCCAAAGAAGGACTGAGTCTTGAACCAAATGACAAAGAAAATGCTGAAAAATCAAGTGCAGAATCTCAGGTTTTGAGTGGACCAGATGCATCACCAAGCAATAGTTCCAACTCAAATCCATGGAGTGGAAGATTACGTGGGAATTTCAGTCCAGCAAATTCATCAAATACATCCAAGAAAGGTAAAGAAAAGCTTTCTGCTGGTCATAAAACATGTGCAGGTTTTGAAGACGTTGATGGAGATTCAAGCGGTTCAGAAAAGATTCTTGATGAGGAACTTGGATTGCCCTCTGTGAAGACTCCAGGAGTAAGAAGGGCACATGCAGATGACACAAGGAGAAGTGACCCAGGACCAAGAAGATCTGGGAGGATGCGTAATTCAGTGCAACGATTGACATATGATAGTTACATGGCTCGCCATTGTGCCTACATGACAAAGGTAATACAAGATGTTGAACCTTCTTGTTTTGAAGATGCAATTGGTAATGCAGATTGGGAAAAAGCTATGGATGAGGAGATGGCTGCACTTTATGGAAATGATACATGGAAGCTGGTTCTATTGCCGCAAGGAAAGAAACCCATAGGCTGTAAATGGGTTTACAAGGTAAAGCATAAGGCTGATGGTATCATAAGCAGGTATAAAGCACGATTAGTAGCTAAAGGATATGCACAGACATATGGCATTGATTATGAGGAAACATTCAGCCCTGTAGCTAAAATGTCTACTGTTAGGACACTTGTTGCATTAGCTACAGCAAAAGGATGGACTTTGCATCAGATGGATGTGAAGAATGCTTTCCTACATGGTGAGTTACAGGAAGAAGTATATATGGACCAGCCACAAGGATATGAAGATTCAAAGCATCCAGAATATGTTTGCAGGTTGCAAAAGTCTTTGTATGGGCTGAAGCAAGCTCCGCATGCATGGCATGCAAGGATTGTTGATTACTTAACCAGCATTGGGTTTTCTATGTATGATGTAGATCACTCACTATATGCAAGGAAGGCTGATGATGGCATCACTATTGTGGCTATTTATGTTGATGACCTCATTGTAGGGGGTGATAATGAAGAAAGCATCAAAGAGGTAAATAAACTTCTTATGCAGGAATTTGACATGAAAGATCTTGGTGTGTTGCGCTATTTCTTGCGCATTGAGTTTATACATACAGAAACAGGTATATGGATGTCGCAAAGGCAATATGCCTTGAATATGCTACAAAAGTATGGTGTGGCTGATTGTAAGCCAATTTCTATGACTTTAGATCAGAATTTGAAATTGGATACTACATCAGGTGAAGCATTGGAAAATGCTACTATGTACAGGAAAATTCTGGGAAGTCTTATATATCTTACAATTACAAGGCCTGATTTAAGCTACAGTGTTGGACTTGAAAGTCAGTTTATGCAGGTTCCTAGGAAGCCACATTTGGATGCTCTGAGGCGCACTCTACGTTATGTGAGTGCTACTTTGGATTATGCATTGTTTTATGAAGCTGGTGTAGATTTGCAGGTTCATGGATACACCGATGCAGATTGGGCTGGTAGTACTCCAGATAGAAGATCTACTAGTGGCTTTCTTTTCTCACTTGGAGGTGCAGCTATTACATGGAGCATTAAGAAGCAACCCACTATTGCTTTGTCGAGTACAGAGGCTGATTATAGAGGTGCTTCAATGGAAGCATGTGAGGCATCATGGCTGGAGATGTTACTTGCAGATTTAGGTGTGGAAGTGCAAAAGCCTATCACTATCTATTGTGATAATCTTAGCAGCATACAGTTAGCACGGAACCCTGTTTTCCATGCTAGAACAAAGCATATCTAGGTACATTATCACTTCATCAGAGAGAAGGTATTAGCAGGTGATATTGATCTTGTTTATGTGAGAACAGATGAGCAGGTTGCTGATATTTTCACCAAAGCACTTGGAGCTGAGAAGTTGAAGAAGTTTTGGAAGATGCTTGGATTACAGGACATGGCGTTGAGCTTGAGGGGAGGGTTGAGATATCAAGCTCAACATGTGATGATCTAGGATGACATGTACCAGTTTTTTGTTTCTCTGGCATGTATAGTGGTCACGCCTGTATATGTCAGGGATACTTCATTGAGCTTTATTAGATTTATCTACCGAGAGTGATGGCACATTTGTTTCTTGCCAGCTCACTCATTTGCGGACATTAGGTTTTTCCTTATGTACTGATCTTTATATATTGAACTTGTTGTATTCTTGTTTTTAGGTCATTCTTGTACATTCCTTTTATGTAATAGAAGAAGAAGAACAAGAAGATCATTTTTCCCTGTCTCAATTTGTGTGTGTGCTCCTTGAGAGTGAGAGTGTGTGTGTGTGCTCTCTTCCTTATCTCCTTCCTCGTGACACTAAAGTGATGCGAGACAGGTGATCCACTCTAAGGTTGGTCTTACCTTTCCTAACAACCACTTCAAAGTCATATTCCATTAGTAAGAGGAACCATCTTACTAAGCATCTGGTATTGCAAGGTTTATTGACCAAATATAATAAGGCTTGATGATCAGTGAAAAACTTAAACTTGTTGGCCATTAGATAGTGTCTAAACTTCTTTACGGCATATACCATGCCTAAGCCTTCTCTCTCAGTTGTTGTATAATTTTGTTCTACTGCGTTTAGTTGTCTGCTCGCATATGCTATAGAAAAATCTAGATTGCCTTCACCTGTGGATTGTGCTAGCACACATCCTATTGCATGATTGGATGCATCTACATGGACATGGAATGGTTTAGTCCAATCAAGAGTGGTCAATGTTGGTGTTGTGCACAAATGTCTTTTTAGCTCATTGAAGGATTTTTTGCAGTTGCCATTCCATTCGAAATTTGTCAACAAGGCATAAAGAGGCTTAGCTATGATCACATACATGTGGATAAACTTGTGATAATATCCATAGTGATCCATAAAGGCTTGGACCTCTTTAACATTGCTTGGCCTCGGTAACTTGGCTATGGCTCTTACTTTGTCCTCATCTGTTGATATTCCATTCTTAGAAACAATATGACATAAGATTTTACCCTGACATACCATGAACACACACTTTTCTCGGTTTAGACATACTCGATATTCTCTACACTTATTGAAGATGTGTCTGAGCTCAGGGATGTGGTATTTTCTTTGTTGAGAATGAGCACATAAATCATCCACATATACTTCTAAGATCTTTCACAAGAACTCTTTGAAGACATGACACATTAGCCTTTGAAAGGTTGCAGGTGCATTGGTGAGCCCAAATGGCATCACAAGAAATGCAAAGACTCCCCACTCTATGGTAAAGGCCGTTTTATGTTGATTTTCCAGGGCAATGGCTACTTGGTTGTAACCTGAAAATCCATCAAGGAAGCTATAGACTTCCTTGCATGCAACACGCTCCAATAAATGTTTAGTGATTGGAAGCGGATAGCTATTCCTTATTGTGGCAGCATTAACTTTTTTAAGGTTAATACATACACGCAACTTTCCATTCTTCTTGGGCACCATAACATTGGGGGGCACCCATTCCGTATGTTCAATTTCATAGATAAATCTAGCTTCAATCAATCTATCAATTTCTTCTTTTATTTTGGCTGCATAAGTGTCCTTATATGTGTAGGGCTTATGTTTGGTGGGCTTGGCTTCTGCTATCATGGGGATTGTATGAGAACAAATTTTTGGATCTACTCCCTTCAAGTCTCTATAGTGCCAATGCAAACATGTCCCTATATTCCCTTAATAAAGCTACCAACTCTACTTCCTCTTCTTTACTTAAGTCATCTCCTATGTACATACATCTCTCTTCGTACTCTTCAGTGGTGACTACGATTTTTTTGGTCTTTTCTTTGTTATCATACACTTCTCCTATAATGGCCTCTCTCTTAGGCATTCGTACCAAAATTTTCCAGTCTTCAACTTCATATTTCTTGAAATTCTCTGGTACTTCAAACAATGATTCCTCCTCTTCTTGATTCACTACTTTTCTTTTCTTCTCCTTTTGACCACCCTCACTTCCATCCTTTGAGTTTACAGCTTTGATGCTTGTGCGAGGTTCTTCTTCTTTTTGTGTAAATACTCCTATGTCTTCTAGATAGTCCTCCTCTGAAATAAAGCAACTATCCATCACAATGGACTCTAGATTGTCATCATTCTCTTCTTCTTCTATGAAGTCACTAGGGTTACATTCTTCTAGCAAGGGTTGACACATGAACACTGAAATATCATAACCCTCCCCATCACAATGAGGTGTCCATTGTTCTTCATTGACAGCGATGTCCATGGTGGCTAATATTTCTGCCCAACCATGGGGCTCAAATTCCTCATCTGGAAAGATCATCGGTGTATAGGCTGATCTTTAACTAGTCTATTGCCTTGAGAAGTTCCTTCTTCTCTTTCTTTAGGCATTTTTCCTCTTCCTTCACAACCTTGCACATCCACAAATGAGTATCTTCATGCATCCAGGATGTATCAGATGAACTTTTAGAATGCACAAAGATTGAATCTTCTTGCTCCTTGTGGATAGAATTCCACTATAGGGGTGGTACATCTTTGAAGGTGTAATCCTTCAAATTCACCTTGGCCGTTACCCCCAAGTGTTGCAAGCACAAGGAGTTGGTTCCACAATCCTGTACTATTTGCAATTGCCATAGGAAAGGTGTTCCTAGGATCATTTCATAGGTATTAGTTTTACCAAAGACACATATAGCAAAGGTGTGTTCAAACTCTACACCATAAGTGGTTAGAGTTATCCTTTCTAGCAATCCTAGAGGTCTTTCCACATGGCCATCAGCCATTTGAAGGCTCATTCTAATTGGTCTTAATGCAGGTTTACCCCATTGCTTCCACAAGGAAATGGTCGCAATAGCAACACCAGCACCTAAATCTATGATCGCTTTGGTTGTGTAACCTTGGTAGGTGATCCGAAGATAAGTATTACCTTCTTCACCTTCGCTTATGTCCCCTATTTTGTCAAGAGGTATCTCTGGTACTTTTTGTTTAGAGCCTGCTTTTGGCATTTTGGAATCAAGTTCTGGAACCTGATTCGCCACATGTTTCCATAACTCAAGCTTTAGTTTGAGGAGCTCTTCTAAAGTGAGATGACATTGAACCTTAGCATTCTTCATGACTTCATTGCTTCTTGGAACCACCGAGTCTTTGTTTTTTATCAATATTGTGGGAGTTTTGATCTTGAGAGATTCAGATTCCCATGGGCCTGTGAACTGTGGCAACTCTTGTAAAGAATTGGATTCAAATTCTAACCTTTCTTCTCCTTGTTGCTCTACTTGGTCTTCATAAATAGATGGAATGTCTTGTGGAAATTGATCATGAAGGTCATCAATCTCAAGAATAGGAGGGGAAACATCCTTCTCCTTGGCCCATTTCTCTTCTTGTACTTCCCGCAAGAACTTTTGAGCATGCTGTTGAATTGAAAAAGGTTCTCCATCATCTATGGAGTCAGGAACATAGAATTTCTTTGGTGGTGAGTTTTCTCTTTCAATAGTTGGTTGTGGAGGTAAAGAAACTTGCGCTTTATTTAACAACTTCTCTAATTTATCCAATAAACCCTGGAAGTGCAAACCCGGTGTAATAGCATTTGTCTGATTGAACGATTGATTGGCCTCAAACATAGCTTGAGCTAGTTCCACCATTTTTATGCACATTTTTGTTCGTTCAATCTCTAAATCTGCTCTAGGGTAGCTCTTGTCTAGGTTTGCAGGTGTTGGCCCTTCTTGAAGTCGAGCGTGGTATGCCTTGAACATCATGTCCAAGTGTTCTGGGGTTGGATGTGCAAGAACAAATCCTGGTTGTGGTTTATTTACAGTGGTTGGTAGGTGGGGATGAGGTGGTGTGGATGGAGTTTTGACATGCAAGGAGTTTTGAGAGGTAATTTTTTGGTCCACTTACGATTGGGCCTCTCCCTAGTATCCTTCCACGTTCTTGTTTTTCTCTTACTAGGCTCTCGTGACTCACTTGGCTCTGATTGCTCAGCTAGTTTAGCTTGTTGTAAGGTTTGTGCCCTAGTAATTGCATGTATAGGAGCCACATTATCGCTACTAGAACTTGAATCCCCTACTAAGCCTACTACATTAACGGGTGTAACCTTTGGTGCACTAGAGGGATGTCCAGGACAAACTCTTGGAAGCTGTTCTTTGCCACACTCAAGACAAAAGCCTTGTATTGAAGTCTTCTGCCCTTGTCCTAGAGCTAGTGGGTGGGGACATTTGCGAATGACATGGTTGCCATGATATCTAAAACATGGTCCTCTAGGGGCTTGTGGTCTCATTTGTTTCACTTGGAGCCTGGGGTGTGGACTCGTGTACATGAGATTTGCATGTTTTGGTCCATACGGGTTTGCATGTCCCTCATAATCATAGTATTGCTTCATGTAGCTCTCTTCATATTCCATCGGGCTTGCTTGATAACAGTGAGACTCTTCTTGGGTCTGATCAAAACCTTGATTTGATGTTTCAAAACTGATCAAAGGTGTTATTGGTACTAGGGCTTTTTCTAGGTTCCCTTCCACTTGGGTGTACCTTACTGGAACTACATTATGTGGGTGGGGTGGTTGTTTTCCTAGTATAGGTTGAGGTTGGCCATGTCCTCCATGTTCATAAGGTCTAATTGCTCATCATGGTCCTGGACATGGGTTATACCTAGGAACTTCTCTACCTTGTTCTGTAGGAAGGTACCAGTATGTTCTATATTGGCGTGGTATAAATGGTCGTGGTTGTCTATTCATTGGATAGTTTTCGGTGTTGTGGTTGGTGTACTTCTGCTCACTATAAGAGTACATGTTAGGCTCTTGAGTTGCTTGTCTATTGTAAGGGTAAGGTTGTGATAACCCTAATCCTTCTCTAGTGTAGATATGAGATGGGTGATCTCCACTGCAAAGTGTGCACTTTCCTAACATTGGCACTCTCAAGGAGGAGTTCTGGTAGTTCCGTTGTCCTTGTACTCCTAATTTCTTGGCCACTAACTCTGCCACTTCCTCCACATTACTCGAACCAAAAGTCTCATTGCTCCTTGTATCCTCTGATTTGGTAGGATCTTGTGTGTTTTTGAGATCCTCAGCCAAGTTGTCTTCCAAATCTATGCACTCTTGAAGACACTCACTCAGAGTTTGCAAACGTTTTATGTATACTAAGATTCTCAATGTTGCGTTGGTTAGACCTTCTTGAAATAGGGATATCATTTTCTGTTGAGAAGGTCTCTCTGTCACAGGGCATCGGGCTACGTATTGATTCAATCTTTGTGCTGCATTTTTTACTGTCTCATTAGGAGCTTGTTTGAAACTATGTATTAAAGATAATGAATTGTGCTTGATCCCTTGCTTAATGAATTCCCCAATAAATTCTTGGAAGAATTGTTTGATATGGCCAAAGCAATTTGGATCCAATGATTGAAACCAAGTTAAGGCTATTCCCGTGAGGGTTAGCCCAAAGGATTCATATTGCACAAAAAAGTCATCCACTTGCTCTGCTCGCAACACCTGTTTGTATTCTGCAATGTGTTCATAGGGCTCTCCTATGCCATCGTAATGATTTCGCATACATTTGGCCACTTGGATTGGTCTTAGTCTTCTGCCTGACTCAGGGGATCAAATTATGATGGGAATAGCGGGTTTTATTGGGTGTATTCAATCTCCTACACCTTGGGGTGATTTTGCCCTAAAGGTGGCTCTAAGTTTGGTTGTGGGAGTTAATTCTTGGCATGGTCGATTGCACCTAAGGTCTGTTTGGCATACTACGTTGGCTCATTTGTCCTGACGTCACATTTTCCATTCTTTGCTGGGTCTGGAATGGGTTTTGTGAGGTAGTGACTTGATCCGAACGAGGGAATATAGGCAAACCCATGTACTTTAATCGAGACCTATCCACTTCACCTATAGGCCAATATCTCCTTTAATTTTGGTCTAGGTATGTAACTCTAGATGGATTTTCTAGATCCTTTAACTCATATATAGTTGTTGGGTTGATGCCTTCTCCTTGTGTCAATGAATCAGTTTGTAGGAGTAGGTCTGATCCATGTGCCAAGTATACCTCCATCAAATAGTCATCTTGGGGTATCCTGTCCACTTGCAATACTTGAGTCATTACTCACTTTCCCCTAGGGGTAGTCACCGTATCTCCACTATTGATTCTCCCAAAAGTCCCTTGTCCCTCTAACTCTCCTCTTTCATTAATCTAATCCGGGTTTTCCGTTACTACATATATCTAGCCCATCTTGTCCATGTAAACTCCACTTTCGTACTTGATAGCTAGTCTTGGAACTATTTATAATTCTGTAGTGATTATCTTTCTTGCTACTTTCCTTGCAAGTTAGTGGATATGTATTGAAGAGACATCCGATATTCCCCTTCCACTATCGGCATAAAACCATCCCTAGGTAACTACGCATGTCTTCAAAAGACAAGCGTCTCTCCAAGTTAAAAGACATTTTGACTCGCTCGTCTGTGAACTCAGCATGTAGTGCTAACCACTGAGTTGTAAGCCCGCAACTTGGTTGTATGGCATTTTTGTAGTACTCCCCACAAGCTTTCCAATGAACCCAAAATCACTCCAAAGGGATTTCGTATGAGAAAGTTATGTCAGTTCAGGGTTCAAGGGGTTAATAGAGGGAAACAGGATCTCTATGGGAGTACCTTAGAACAGGCGATACGATACCTCTTTTTCCACGATACCCGATACTACCATGGCCGAAACCACCTCAGATGATATGATACCACCAAGGCAATACCAACTTCCACGATACAATACTGCTATATCAAACGATACAATACTGCTGGCAAGATGATACAATACCAGGGGATCTAAGGCACGATACAATACTGCTGGCAAGATGATACAATACCAGGGGATCTAAGGCACGATACAATACCAAGTCACCTCATGATACAATACCAGTTGCTAGACGATACCACCAGGTCCATGATATGATACCAACCTCATGATACGATACCAAAACAATTGATGATACAATACTTGGTCTGTTGAAGATACAATACCGGAAATCACACGATACGATACCAGGGTAAGGGACGATACGATACCACATGGATGATACAATACTCACTTTGCACGCGATACGATAATGTTCGATCGACGATACAATACCGTGAATGACACGATATGATACCACCGGGGTGACCACGATCACGATATCAGCAGTTGATGATACGATACCAAAATGGTATCACGATACCTCAAGTGGGTGTGCACAATACGATACCTCGACAAGTATCGCAATACACGGGAATTCTGGTATCGCGATACCAAAACTCAACTGGACACAATACTTGGAGTTTTTGATACCCAAATTCAAAATTTTTTGCAAATATGTGTACCTTAGGTTCTCCTTGTCATTCATATCTGCCTATGGATGCAAGCTCACTCACCAAATTCAAGGTATGTCACTCGCGATACTAGACGCAGCTCTTGTCACTCCACGATACCCCCACTCATATATTTGGCGTTTTAGTGATGCAAATCTCTGTATTTCATCCACGCTTCAGCTCTAAGCTCTCTCTGAACTCCTTGCACATCAAAGACTGAAGAAAAAGAGGTGAAAATAGGGAATGTACAATCAAAAAGTGAAAAAATTTGAGAAGGTGAAGATGGGAGGAGATGGTGGTGATGATGATGATGAAGATGAAGAAAAACTTAGAAACTGAACTGAAAATGGTGATTTTTTTTTTACCTTCCAATGTCGCTTCTCTACGTCTTATTGTCACACGCTCGTCCTCCAAGCTCTCTCCCCGGCAACGGCGCCGAATTTGGTGTCACTCTAGCACAATGGCAAGTACCCACATGAGGAGATACACCTCATAAATGTCAATCCGTGGAGATGTGAGGACTTGTATGAAGACCAAGAGCAAGTGATGTGCACAAGCATGAGTGAAAGCACAAAAGCATGCACACCCATACACACACATGCACACAAGGTAAGAACAAAGAGAGGAACAATGGAAGATCTTCGATTACAAAAGAACTCTCTTACAAATGCACCACAAGCTACCCCTAAAATGAGCTCTCCAATCCTTTTTATAGTTTTCTTAGTAGTTTTGACCTTGTCCAGACTTAGTGTCTGGCCTAGTTAAAAATTAGGTTCCCGGGCTTATTTGGGGGCTCAAACGGAGTCTAAAAATTATGAAAATTGGTAGGATGATACTTCTAACACTCCTCAATCTCAAGGACTCCTTGGCTTCAACAAAATGGAGTTGCAACAATGGAAAATGGTATTTACAATGGTTTTAAGTGATAAAAATCACTATTTTTATAGGGATTTCTTGTGAAAATTTTGTTGATATATTTAGGTAGTGATGTGTGTGAACACACTAGGACCGTCGGGGCACTTTTTTCCCTCTTTAGGGCGTTTTTTTCCCCCGGCTTGTATATACACCTATTGCCCTAATGGGCTACTTATCTTTGTATATTCTCTAGTAATACATTCAGTATTGTGTGTTTGTGCTCCAAGCTTCTTCTTCTTCCTTGTGCTGTTCGCGTGCTTCCGCAGGCGTCTATCTCCAACAATTGGTATCAGAGCAGGTCGTCACTTCATCTAGGGTGCCGTCGACACTCCTCCGTTTGCAGTCTCAGAAGCGCACGAATTTTGGTGAGCATACTCAGCGTGTTTTCGAGATCAAAACAGCTTCGTTTTGTGGTGCCGAAATCGCGATCTGAGCTCATTTCGGCCTCCGAACGCACTATCACAGCGCTTGTGCAGGCTATTTTGTCTTTTTGTGCCAAAGGTATATACCAGTTTCTGTTCGCCAGTTTAAGTGTCTCGAAGTCTGCTACAGGTCTAGCAGAACTCGTCTGGGCAGTTCTGTTCAACTTTTTGAGATATAGTCGATTTTTTGCATCAAGGTATTTTAGTCACCGGCCATGGCTAAAAGTAGTGATGTATTCCGTATGTTGGCTGTTGAGGATAAGTTGGATGGTACCAACTACCCATTATGGGCTTATATGATGCGACATGTATTGGTTGCAAAAGGAATGTGGAACATTGTGCAGGGTGTTGAAAGACGTCCTCTTACACCTGTAACAACAGGTACTGCAAATACAGGTGTTGGAGCTGATGAAGATGGTGTCGAAGATGATATTCTGCAGATTCCTGTTCGTGCTGCTGTTTCTGTTGCACCTACTATAGAGCAAATTTGTTGGGATGGCAGAGATGCTCAAGCACATGCATTGATAGCTTTGTCTGTCAAACGTGCTATTATTCCTCACATTCGCTCTTGCAGAACAGCAAAGGATGCTTGGGATACACTTACCACTTTGTACAAGGCTAGGAATGAGGCTTGTGTTGCTTACCTCCGAAAACAGTTGGAGAGTGAGCACATGAATGAAGGTGATTCTATGGACAATTTTCTCACAAAGATCAAAGACCTGAAGGAACAATTGATTTTTGCTGATGAGGTTATACCAAATAGCTCACTTGTGCAGACCGTTCTGAATGGTCTTCCTGATTCATATCAGAGTTTTGCCTCTACTCTTCGATTGATGATGAAAGGCAATCCAAATGCCTTGTCATTTGAGGAGTTAGTCTCTGTTCTGTTGCACGAAGATCAGTCTAGGCAAAACAGGTCCATTATGCGTGTTGCAGATCAAGCTTTCTTGGCTAGTGAGAAGGGCAAAGGAAAATGGAGCTCTTCTACTAGTAAGCAGAAATTTGCAAGTACTGTAAAGGAAATGATCATATCATAAAGAACTGTCCAAAACTGGCTGCAAAAGAGGCAAAGAAGAAAGAGGCTGGAATGGTTGTTGCAGAGGCCTCCACACCAAAAACAGAGTCTGCAAATCCTGTGCACGAAGAAGAATGGGTGTTTACTACTGTCTCCAGTTTTGACCCATCTTCTCATGATCAGTGCATGTCTGCAGTAGACTCAGATGTTTGGTACTTTGACAGTGGGGCGACCAAACATATTACCTCGCAACGTAGTTTCTTCTCTTCACTCGAGCCTGCCCCTACAGGGAATACTGTTACATGCGCCAACAACTCCTCTTATCCTGTTATGGGAGTTGGTAAGATCATTTTGACTATTGTTGATGGTGGTTCTTTCACTTTGTCAGATGCTCTATTTGTGCCAGGGATCAAGAAGAATCTGTTATCAGTTTTTGCATTAGCCAAGATTGGCTTGGTTGTGAAATTTGTTGATGACAGATGTACAGTTCATGATCTATCAAATAGCAATGTTATTATTACTTCTAGCATTTTATGTCGTGGGTTGTATAAGCTCATAGACTATGAAAGATCTGTGAATGATTCGGCATGTGCAGTTCATGATTCTCAGGCTATGTCAGATGCAAAGCTTTGGCATGCACGCTTTGGTCATATGAATTTTGCTAGTTTGCTATGCCTGCAGAAATCTGAAAATGGTGTCCTCTTTGCCCAAACTTGAGGCACCTGGAAAACATGTTTGTGAGGGCTGTATTTTGGGCAAAATGCAGTGTTCATCCTTTCCAAAAGATGGTTCAGTTCGGGCTACGCAAAAATTGCAACTTGTACATAGTGATGTCTGTGGTCCTATGCAGACACCCTCTTTTGGAAATTACCTTTACTTTGTGACTTTCATTGATGATTTTTCCAGGCATGCATGGGTATATCCACTCAAAGCAAAGTCCGAAGTGTGCTTTAAATAGTTTTTGGTTTCGGCTGAAAACTGTCAGCATGTAAAATGGGCACCCTTCGTTCTGATCGAGGGGGGGAATATATGTCTTCTGATTTTAATGCATTTCTGGCTGAATGTGGGATAAACACCAGTGTACAGTACCATATACACCTCAACAAAATGGAGTTGTTGAATGAAAGAACAGATCACTCATGGAGATGGCGAGGTGCATGGTCAAGAGTCAGGCTTTACCACAGTTTCTGGCTTGAGGCTGTCATGTGTGCAGCATATGTACTGATGAGGTGTCCCACTAAAGCGTTGCAATCTATCACTCCATATGAGGCTTGACATGAGCATAAGCCATGTCTGTATCATCCACAGACAAAACACATTCTGGTTAGTCGTGATGTTGTTTTTGTGGATGCAATTCATCCATTGCTTTCATGTACTAAGGAGACATCTGTGAGCTCCAAAGACATGTATGATACTTTGATGCCTCTTTTTGTAGGTGGACAGTCTAGTGCTAGTCCTAATGAGGCAACTTCTCAGCCTTTGCAGGCTTCATATGATGATGCAGATCATTCCATTTCTGATGCAGATTTACATGATGCACTTGTTGATGAGAGAGCTGATATTGAGCAGGCAAAAAGTATGCCAAAATGGCTGGTGCAGACTTTGCATGACAGCAAATTAGATGCACCTTTGTCATATCGTACTCGTTCAGGCTCTCATAGTGCCTCCTTTGCATCAGATTGCTATGCTATGGTTGTGTCTAGTCTCTGTGATGGGGAATGAGCCTGTTTCTTTTGATGAAGCATAGAATTCAGAAAATTGGATGGCTGCTATGCAATCTGAATATGATGCTATAATGAAGAATGGTACTTGGTCTTTATGTGACTTGCCCCCTGGCAAGAAGGCCATTGGCACTAAGTGGGTATACAAGCTGAAGCATAAACCGGATGGTACAGTTGATAGGTATAAGGCTAGGCTTGTTGCAAAGGGTTATGCGCAGGAAAGAGGCATTGATTTTGATGAGACCTTTGCACCCACATGTCGTATGAATACTGTTCGGAGCATCTGTGCACTTGCAGCCCATCATAGTTGGAATGTACATTAGTTGGACATTAAAACTGCATTTCTAAATGGTGATTTGCATGAAGAAGTGTATGTTTTTAATCCCCGTGGCTTTGTGCAGAAAGGGCATGAAAACCAAGTTTGTAGGTTAAAGAAGGCATTATATGGTTTAAAGCAAGCACCATGTGCTTGGTATGAAAAGATACATGCCTATCTGATTGCACATGGTTTTGAGAACAGTCCAGCTGAAAGCACCTTATATGTTAAGCGTGCTAATGATGTGCTTCTGCTCATTGTTGTCTATGTTGATGACATGCTGCTCACTGGTCCTATTGAGATGCATATTGCTGATTTTAAGGTTGATTCGCATGCCTCATTTGAGATGTCTGATTTGGGGCATTTGCATCACTATTTGGGCATTCAATTTATGCACGTTGATGGTGGAATGGCTTTGTGTCAAATGAAATATGTTGACATATTATTGCAGCATTTTGGCCTTGAAGACCATAAGCCTATTGCCGTCCTATGGAGACAGGTTTACGATTGAGTCTTCATGATGTTGGAGATGCATTTGATGTTGTTCTCTATCAGCACGCTGTTGGGCGGTTAAGCGCATCTTTCGCTACTTGAGTGGTACTCGGCTACTTGGGTTGTTTTATCCCAAGGGGGGATCACTACCGCCAGATTTGCATGTTTTTTCTGACTCAGATTGGGCTAGTTGCTATGACACTCGTGTGTCCACCAGTGGTTTTTGCTTCATGCTTGGTAGCTCATGTATATCTTGGTTGAGCAAGAAGCAGCCTATTGTGGCCACTTCCAGTTGTGAGGCTGAGTATAGGGCAGCTTTCACAGCGACTGTTGAGTGTGCGTGGCTCAGACGCCTTATGGCTGATTTGGGTGTTGGCTAGTCTTCTACCACCACCATCTTCACTGACAATCAGAGCGCATTGGCAGTTGCGAGGAACCCTGTGTTCCATGCTCGCACTAAGCACATTGAGGTGCATTATCACTATGTCAGGGAGAGGTTCTCTGCTTGGCAGATCAGCTTGGCATATGTGCCCATGCAGGAGAACATTGCAGACCTTTTCACAAAGGCTCTACCTAGGGAGAAGTTTGAAGCTTTCCGCAAAGCTTTGGGCTTACTTCCTTTTGTGGAGTGATTTCCACATAGCTTGGCACTTCCTTATACATGAGTGCCAGCTCCTTGTTCACCGCATCACTCCCAGGGGGATTTGTTGATATATTTAGGTAGTGATGTGTGTGAACACACTAGGACCGCCGGGGCACTTTTTTCCCTCTTTAGGAGGTTTTTTTCCCCCAGCTTGTATATACGCCTATTGCCCTAATGGGCTACTTATCTTTGTACTTTCTCTAGTAATACATTCAGTATTGTGTGTTTGTGCTCCAAGCTTCTTCTTCTTCCTTGTGATGTTCACGTGCTTCTGCAGGCGTCTATCTCCAACAAATTTGACATGTGCTTATTGGAGCTCCGTACATGCTCCTTCTTCTTGTGTGTCCACTTCCTTGATGCGCTTCCATGCTTGTGATCAATCTTGAGTGTCAGCATATACCTATAAAGGATGTGAATAGAATGTAAAATATGAAATTCTAGATTCTTCTAATTGTAGAAAATTTGTTGTGGACCATATTTGTGATTCTGAATGGATTTTTCAAAGATTTGAAGAGGTTGGCCTTACATTTTCAATTGAGAAGTCTGTTTTTGGTGTTAATGAGGTTCTAATAGTAGGACATTTATGTGGACATTATGGTCACGGACCGTATCCACCTAAGGTTGACACCATAAATAAGATTTATGAGACATGTAGCAATATTAGTGAAATGAGATGATTCCTTGGTGCTTCTATATTTTATTCAATTTGGATTCCTGACTATGCACATATTGCTAACTATCTATATGATTTGCTAATAAATAATCGGAAGTCTCTATGGACAAAAGAGCATTCAAAGGCTATGATGAAATTAAAGAAGCTGCTTCTTAATGCCCCTATTTTGAAACATGTTAATTATTCTAAAAAAAAACCCATTATCTTCATTGTCAATATGAGTCCAATAGGCATAGGATGGGTTATTGGTTAGGATGATGAAGAGGAAAAAGATATGCAGTTAGATTTGGAGCCAAAATATTACATGAAACTCAAAGGAATTATCTACAAATTAAAAGAGAACTTTGGGGTTTAGTCATTGCATTAAAATTTGATAAAGAATATTTTATTGGAGCCAATGTAATTGTAGAGATGGACTTCTTACCACTCATAGGAATGATAACAAATTGTTCATCACCTAATATCACTATGCTCAGATGGATTTCATACATTAAATTTATAAATCTTGTTTTAATACATATTGCAAGAAAGTCTAATTATGTTACTGATATGCTTTCTCGAGCTAGGTATGATGAAGATGAAGTAGCAGAATAAGATATTAATGTGATTAATTATGAATCTCAAACATATGTGTAAAATTGATGAATATGAAGTAGAGTGGCAAGAAATTGGAAGAAATCTTAGTACTTTGATTAAATCACCTACACGGTCTACAAATAGGTTCAAGGATATTAGAAAACAAACTCTTAATTATTTCTCAAAAGATGGATTAATTTGGAGACATGCAAGGGGAAAGATTAAATCTCCACAAAGAGTACTTGGAACTAAACAACTTTAATTGCAAGTAATGAAAAATATGTATGATACTTTATGGGCTGGACATAAGGGTTTTGTGCTACATACGAAAAAAATTAGAGAAAGTTATTGATGGCTAGGAATCTATGTCAATGTAAGGGATTATGTTAATTCCTAGTATATATGTCAAATGCATTCCTCAGTTAAGCATAGGGATCCGAGCCATGCCCAAAGGTATAGATAAAAGGTTGTATATATATAGTACTTGCAAGAGAAAACCTTACAAACCATGTAGAAGGCCGAGCCCTACGATCTAAATCAACATACAATGTTTATAAATTTTTACTTGAAGATGTAATATCAAGATTTGGATATGTTGAGAAAGTAGTGGCTAATAGGGGTGAGTTAGATGCTCAAGTGGCTAGAGGCTTCTTTGCACGGCATGGAATTCTTTTAGCTCTTACAACTGCTTATAACCCCGAGGCTAATGGGAAAATAGAAAGAGGGCATTCTCCAATTGTAAAAGCAATTTCTAAAGCCTGTAATTGTGATATTAAAAAGCGGCCAAAATTTCTACCTTTTGCATTATGGGCTGATAGAATGACTTGCACTAGGACAGCGGGATATATGCCAGCAAAATTAATGTAATATGAAAAACCTATTTTTTCGGTACATATTCAAATACGTACATGGTCTACTCTTCCATGGCATGATAATTTGTCTATCGAAGATCTCTTGTCTCTAAGAATTCAACAGCTTGAACAAGGAAATGAAATTTAGATGAAGTTATTGCTAATTTAAAAGAATCTAGATTTAATAATAAGAAGTATTTTGATAAGTCACATAGGCTAAGGCCAAAGCCAATTCAAATTGATGATTGGTTTTTTATTTATGATAGTACATTTGATTCTCAATACGATGCATGTAGGAAGTTAAACAATGGAACTTATGCTTTACAAGAATTGAATGGAACACCTCTTAAAACTTTAATTGTGGGCAAAAGGATTAAATTGTTTAAACAAAGAGATGATGAAGACTATGAATGATTAGATGATGAAGAGGATGAAATGAAATTTTGGGAAACAAATAAGATGATTTATTACAAATAAATTTATGTTTATCTTGTCTAAAATAAAAAATTATGAGAAATAAAGTTTTATTTAAAAGGATGTATGATTTTTAGCTTCTAATGTGGATTTTATTTTGCACAAAATAGAAAAAAAAGGAACTTGCTAGTCATGGATGCTCAAAAATCTTCAAGAAGAATTTTAGATGAATCAAGGAACAAAGCTATGCGTGAAACTAGGAAATTCCATTGGACCAATCTTCAATTTATATTTTTCTTTCAATGTATTTGTTCCCTAAAGTTATTAATAGTCCTCTTGATGAGGAGACTTTTGACAGCTTCATTTTTTAATTTCTACTACCACCAGTGGAATCACATGAAATGACTTATATTTTAGCATCTTGATTCTTTTCATGATGCATATTGACTATTAAGATTATATTTTTTCATACAAGATAGATTTTTTTATTTATGATGTCACATGTGAATATTTAATGTGTATGTTTGATGAAGAAAGCTAATTATACTTGATTTTCTAGATTTTGATGATTTTCTAGCCGAAATTTATTGATTTGAAGATGATTTGAAAATAAATTTGAGAGTTTGAAGATTGAAGTTGAAGCTACATTTTAGGTGGTATTTTTCTATGATATCTATTTCTTTTATATTATGCATATCATTTGCATTTATGAATTACTAAAATTATAAAATCTAGCTTATGATAGTATCAAAATTATATGCACAACTATTTGGCTAAAGTATGAATTCAATTACTTGAATTTTGGTTTCAAATCTATATAAACAAGGTTAAGATAGGATAGAACAAGTAAATTTGAAGCTCAAGTAAAAAGAAGGATTTTTTTTGTATAAATAGGCACATGTATGAGTATAAAAGCATGTCTGAATGGAATCCTAATTCTTGCTTATGCATGCATCTAAACCCTTAGCTCGGAGTAAGGGGCTAAGCCTTTCCTCTTAAAATAAAAAAGTTGCAAATATTATTACAAAATTATGACAAACAGAAGTTTATACTTTCTTCCATCCCAAAATATTAGAAGATAATAATTATGAATCAATACATTAATTGATGCTGATGAAGGCAATGTAGTAAAAACCAATGGAGAAAACTTAGAAGCTGAAAAGATATTGAAAACTAGTAGTGAAATCACTTCTAGTATGATTGGGCAAACAAGGCAATTGTATGTATGAGTAGAATTAGTTGTATTTCTTGGATATGAATGTATGCACTATATGTACTTTTTTATATGAGATGATGCAGAGAATTGAAGGAGCAAGACAATGATGGTCACAAGTGTATGTATATTGCTTCCATGTGGGATTTTTGATCTTGAGAGATTCAGATTCCCATGGGCCTGTGAATTGTGGCAACTCTTGTAAAGAATTGGATTCAAATTCTAACCTTTCTTCTCCTTGTTGCTCTACTTGGTCTTCATAAATAGATGGAATGTCTTGTGGAAATTGATCATGAAGGTCATCAATCTCAAGAATAGGAGGGGGAACATCCTTCTCCTTGGCCCATTTCTCTTCTTGTACTTCCCGCAAGAACTTTTGAGCATGCTGTTGAATTGAAAAAGGTTCTCCATCATCTATGGAGTCAAGAACATAGAATTTCTTTGGTGGTGAGTTTTCTCTTTCAATAGTTGGTTGTGGAGGTAAAGAAACTTGCGGTTTATTTACCTACTTCTCTAATTTATCCAGTAAACCCTGGAAGTGCAAACCCGGTGTAATAGCATTTGTCTGGTTGAATGATGGATTGGCCTCAAACATAGCTTGAGCTAGTTCCACCATTTTTATGCACATTTTTGTTCATTCAATCTCTAAATCTACTCTAGGGTAGCTCTTGTCTAGGTTTGCAGGTGTTGGCCCTTCTTGAAGTCGAGCATGGTATGCCTTCAACATCATGTCCAAGTGTTCTGGGGTTGGATCTGCAAGAACAAATCCTGGTTGTGGTTTATTTACAGTGGTTGGTGGGTGGGGATGAGGTGGTGTTGATGGAGTTTTGACATGCGAGGGGTTTTGAGAGGTAATATCTTCTATTCTTGTTTTTGTGTCTTTCAGGCTTTCTTCTAGTTCGGATAATTTTTTGGTCCACTTACGATTGGCCCTCTCCCTAGTATCCTTCCATGTTCTTGTTTTTCTCTTACTAGCTCTCGTGACTCACTTGGCTCTGATTGCTCAGCTAGTTTAGCTTGTTGTAAGGTTTGTGCCCTGGTAATTGCATGTATAGGAGCCACGCTACTGGAACTTGAATCCCCTACTAAGCCTACTACATTAATGGGTGTAACCTTTGGTGCACTAGAGGGATGTCCGGGACAAAATCTTGGAAGCTGTTCTTTGCCACACTCAAGACAAAAGCCTTGTATTGAAGTCTTCTGCCCTTGTCCTGGAGCTAGTGGGCGCGGACATTCGCGAATGACATGGTTGCCGTGATATCTAAAACATGGTCCTCTAGGGGCTTTGTTGGAACAAACCAATCACAAATTGGTGATTACAAAGAGTTTGAAGTAAGCTCATGATCAGTTTGAAGTGAAAGAAGTTACTTGAGAAAGTGAAGAAGTTTTCAAAATGATAGCTTGTATACATATGTACATTACAGGTGGAAATTCTTGTATTATGAGTATAGATAATCCTTAGGATGATAAGGTGTAATGTAATAGACGCGGGATAAGTCTAAAACCATATGTATATAAGTCAATGATGTAAAGAAATATATAGGGAGAGTCATTTTGAAGACAAGTGTCTTAGAGAGATGTGTAGAGAGTTTTTCTCAGGAAATTAGCGAAGAGTTTTTCTCTGAGTTCTCTCAGTCTGATCATGTGGATCAGAAATCCTTCTTTACACATCTAACCTGAAAGCTAATGAAGCTATGTTCAGAGTTTTATGATCTAATTCTTTTTCTACAGTGAGAATGATCAATAGGAACATTTGTATGTAGAATCTGTAGATAGACTTCTCAGAGTCGCGCACTTTTCCGTGTCAATATTTTGCTTAGATCTCAGTGCACAGTGAAAAGTTTTTAATGAGTGAGCATTCAAAATCTAAGTTAGAAGGTAAGGAAGCCATGGCTAAAAGCATTTAGCAAAATGGGATCTGTGCTGTGAGAAATCAACTTAAGAAGTTGACCATGTCAAAGTCGCCATTTTTGGAAGACAGTTTTTGACATACTTTTGATCTTAATGATCAAATTGAAGTTTCAATGATTCTTTTGAAGGACCAATGATTGTTATGATGGCGCAAAGGTAGCTTGGAGGTATATATATCATTAGATTGAAGAAATCTAAAGATATGTGCAGGTAATGAAGTCAATCTTTGAAGCAGACTTCTTGAAGAAGGAAAATTCTCACTCAGAGAATTGTTCATGAATGATTTGGTAAATCAAAGTAACATTTGTGTAAAGTTTGGTCTATAACTGATATAGATGTGTTCTTAGATCAGTATAGATCAAGTTTTTGGAGATTAAGAGGTTTCCAACGGGGTATCAGAGCCGAAGGTGAATACAAGGGAAGCAAAGGCATTGGAAGTCCCGACTGCTGTAGATATTGAAGTTCTTTCTAATTGAAGGTGGACAAGGACAAATTCTTGAAGATAACCTGCAGAAGTACAAAGCACGAGTTCGAAGGATCAAAAAGGATTGAAGTTTCATATCAAAGGTACACTTTACTATCATAAATCATAGTAATTGCAGATACAGAAGATCAAAAGATGGGAGAAGCTTGCAGATTGATAAGCTAGATAGGGAGAACTATCCAGCTTGGTCCATGAGGATGGAGGCACACCTCATGAGCAAAGATTTTGATGGCATTCATCACAGGAGAAGAAGAAAAGCCTAAATTTGCATATCCTAGTATTCCAACTAGGGAAGAGCTTGCATATTTGAAGATCTGGATGAGAAAGGATGCTCAAGCTAGGAGCATCATTTACATGGTTGTAAATGATTATCTTCTACCTCACATCAGAGGATTGGAAAGTGCAACAGATTTTGGAATGCTTTGGAAGAGCATTTCCAAAATACAACCAAGTCAAGGAAGTCCTCACTATGGGATGAGTTTACAACTTTCAAGAAGAAGAGCTCACAATCAATTTCTGATTATGTGGCAAAGATGAAGGATATTGCAGATAGCTTGGGAGCAGTAGATGAAGACATTGAAGAGGATAAGTTGGTAAGGCAAATACTTACAGGTCTGAGAGGAGATGAGAAGTGGAAGCCTTTCATATTATCCATAGAATTGTCACTTGATCACTTTACTCTTGATCTTAATCAATTGCTAGGACACATGCTAACTTTTGAGCAGGATATTAAGGGAGATAATGATAGGAGTGCAAGTCAAGCTATGTACTCCAAGGACAAGAAAAAGAATGGCAAAGGGAAGCAGTCAACTGATGATGAAGGATCTTCAAGTCAAGCTAATTTTACAAGAGGAAAGATGAATTTCAGAGGTAAAGGAAGAGGAGGTAAGAACAAAGATAATACTAAAGCTTGTTGGATTTGTGGTAGAACAAATCATTTGGCAAATGATTGTTGGTATAACAATCAAAATGGTGGAAGCAATAATCAGAGTTTTAATCAAAAAGGTAGAGGAGGCAGAAATCAAAGAGGAAATTTGAGAGGAAGAGATGGTAGGACATCATATGCTAGAGGAGGTGGAAGAAGCTTTCAACCTCAGTCCTACAACAACAATTATTATAACTATGCATCAGATCAAAAGGATGATATGACTCTTATCTTGAATGCAACTCATAAATCAGTAGGAGAAGATCAAAGGGTGTTTTATATTGACTCAGGATGTAGCAATCATCTGAGTGGCAATATATCATTGATGACTGATATGGAAGCAAAGGTGAATGGACATACAGTTCAAATAGGTGACAATACCAAGCCTAAAGTGGAGAGCATTGGATCAGTGAAGACAAAGAGTGGAAGTACACTTTTGAGCAAGGTACTTTATGTTCCTACTATTCCTAAAAATTTGATAAGTGTAGGGCAAATTGTGGAGAAAGGATGTGAAGTTAGATTCACAAATGATGGTGTCTATGTGCAAGATCCAAATCAGGGATATAGAAACATAATTGCAGGTAAAAAGGAAGGAAGGATGTTTACTCTCAAAGTCCAAGGTAATGTGGGACATGCTCTATTTACTTATGGAAGTCAAAAGATGTCTGAATTAGACCTACGACATAAAATATTAGGTCATTTCAATGAGAGAGCTATAAAGGAAATGTCAAGGAATGATGCAGTGCTTGGTTTGCCAAAAGTTGAAGGGCAACACATGGTGTACAAGTGTGAAGCTTGTCAATTAGGTAAAGCTCACAAAAATTCATACAATAAATCAAGATTACTAGTATTCAAATATGCTTGAATTGGTTCATACAGATGTATGGGGTCCTTCAAGGAACTATTGTTGATATATTTAGGTAGTGATGTGTGTGAACACACTAGGACCGTCGGGGCACTTTTTTCCCTCTTTAGGAGTTTTTTTTCCCCCGGCTTGTATATACGCCTATTGCCCTAATGGGCTACTTATCTTTGTACATTCTCTAGTAATACATTCAGTATCGTGTGTTTGTGCTCCAAGCTTCTTCTTCTTCCTTGTGTTGTTCGCGTGCTTCCGCAGACGTCTAACTCCAACAATTGGTATCAGAGCGGGTCGTCGCTTCATCTAGGGCGCCGTCGACACTCCTCCGTTTGTAGTCTCAGAATCGCACAAATTTTGGTGAGCATGCTCAGCGTGTTTCCGAGATCAAAACAGCTTTGCTATGTGGTGCCAAAATCGCGATCTGAGCTCGTTTCGGCCTCCGAACGCACTATCGCAGTGCTTGTGCAGGCTATTTCATCTTTTTGTGCCAAAGGTATATACCAATTTCTGTTCGCCAGTTTAAGCGTCTCGAAGTCTGCTACAGGTCTAGCACAACTCGTCTAGGTAGTTCTGTTCAACTTTTTGAGATACAGTCAATTTTCTGCATCAAGGAATTTTAGTCACCGGCCATGGCTGAAAGCAGTGATGTATTCCGTATGTTGGTTGTTGAGGATAAGTTGGATGGTACCAACTACCCATTATGGGCTTATATGATGCGACATGTTTTGGTTGCAAAAGGATTGTGGAACATTGTGCAGGGTGTTGAAAGACGTCCTGTTACACCTGTAACGACAGGTACTACAAATACAGGTGCTGGAGCTGATGAAGATGGTGTCGAAGATGATATTCCACAGATTCCTGTTCGTGCTGCTGTTTTTGTTGCACCTACTGCAGAGCAAATTCGTTGGGATGGCAGAGATGCCCAGGCACATGCATTGATAGCTTTGTATGTCAAACGTGCCATTATTCCTCATATTTGCTCTTGCAAAACAGCTAGGGATGCTTGGGATACACTTACCACATTGTACCAAGCTAGGAATGAGGCTCGTGTTGCTTACCTCCGAAAACAGTTGGAGAGTGAGCACATGAATGAAGGTGATTCTATGGACAGTTTCCTGACGAAGATCAAAGATTTGAAGGAACAGTTGATTTCTGCTGATGAGGTTATACCAGATAGCTCACTTGTGCAGACCGTTCTGAATGGTCTTCCTGATTCATATTGGAGCTTTGCTTCTACTCTTCGGTTGATGATGAAAGGCAATCCGAATGCCTTATCATTTGAGGATTTAGTATCTCTTCTGTTGCAGGAAGATCAGTCCAGGCAGAACAGGTCCATTATGCGTGTTGCAGATCAAGCTTTCCTGGCTAGTCAGAAGGGCAAAGGAAAATGGAGCTCTTCTACTAGTAAGCAGAAATCTGCAAATGCTGCATATTCAAAGAACCAGGATAAAGATGAGAACAAATCAGAAAAGCAGAAATTGTTTTGCAAGTGCTGTAAAGGGAATGATCATATCATAAAGAACTGTCCAAAACTGGCTGCAAAAGAGGCAAAGAAAAAGGAGGCTGGAATGGTTGTTGTAGAAGCCTCTACACCAAAAACAGAGTCTGCTAATCTTGTGTAGGAAGAAGAATGGGCGTTTACTACTGTTTGCAGTTTTGACCCATCTTCTCATGAGCAGTGCATGTCTGCAGTGGACTGCGATGTTTGGTACTTTGACAGTGGGGCGACCAAACATATTACCTCGTAGCGCAGTTTCTTCTCTTCACTCGAGCCTGCCCCTACAGGGAATACTATCACATGCGCCAACAACTCCTCTTATCTTGTTATGGGAGTTGGTAAGATCATTCTGACTACTGTTGATGGTAGTTCTTTCACCTTGTCAGATGCTTTATTTGTGCCAGGGATCAAAAAGAACCTATTATCAGTTTCAGCATTAGCCAAGATTGGTTTGGTTGTGAAATTTGTTGATGACAGGTGTACAGTTCATGATCTGTCAAATGGCGATGTGATTATTGCTTCTGGCATTTTATGCCGTGGGCTGTATAAGCTCATAGAGTATGAAAGATCTGTTAATGATTCGGCATGTGCAGTTCATGATTCTCAGGCTATGTCAGATGCAAAGCTTTGGCATGCACGCTTTGGTCATCTAAATTTTGCTAGTTTACTACGCATGCAGAAATCTGATATGGTGTCTTCTTTGCCCAAGCTTGAGGCACCCGGAAAACATGTATGTGAAGGCTGTATTTTGGGCAAAATGCAGCGTTCCTCCTTTCCAAAAGATGGTTCAGTTCGGGCTACGCAGAAATTGCAGCTTGTACATAGTGATGTCTCTGGTCCTATGCAGACACCCTCTTTTGGAAATTACCTTTACTTCGTGACTTTCATTGATGATTTTTCCAGGCATGCATGGGTATATCCATTGAAGGCAAAGTCCGAAGTGTTCATGTGCTTTAAACAGTTTTTGGTTTTGGCTGAAAATCTGTCAGCATATAAAATTGGCACCCTCCATTCTGATCGAGGGGGGGAATATATGTCTTCTGATTTTAATGCATTTCTTGCTGAACATGGGATAAAACATCAGTGTACAGTGTCGTATACACCTCAACAGAATGGAGTTGTTGAACGAAAGAACAGGTCACTCCTGGAGATGGCGAGGTGCATGGTCAAAAGTCAGGCTTTACCACATAGTTTCTGGCTTGAGGCTGTCATGTGTGCAGCATATGTACTGAACAGGTGTCCCACTAAAGCGTTGCAGTCTATCACTCCATATGAGGCTTGGCATGACCGCAAGCCATCTGTTTCTCATCTGTGTGTTTTTGGTTTTTTGGCATATGCATTAGTGCCTCAACAACATCGCAGAAAATTGGATGATAAGGCAGTAAAATGTATTTTTGTTGGGTACAGTTCTAAAAGTAAAGGCTATCGTCTGTATTATCCACAGACTAAACGCATTCTGGTTAGCCGTGATGTTTTCTTTGTGGAAGATGCTATTCAGCCATTGCTTTCATGTACTAAGGAGACATCTGTTAGCTCCAAAGACATGTATGATACGTTGATGCCTCTTTTTACACGTGGACAGTCTAGTGCTAGTCCTAATGAGGCAACTTCTCAACCTTTGCAGGTTTCATATGATGATGCAGATCATTCTATTTCTGATGCAGATTTACATGATGCAGTTGTTGATGAGAGAGTTGATATTGAGCAGGCAAAAACTATGCCAAAATGGCTGGTGCAGACTTTGCGTGATAGCAAATTAGATGCACCTTTGTCATATCGTACTCATTCAGGCTCTCATAGTGCCTCCTTTGCATCAGATTGCTATGCTATGGCTGCGTCTAGTCTCTGTGATGAGAATGAGCATGTTTCTTTTGATGAAGCACAGAATTCAGAAAATTGGATGGCTGCCATGCAATCTGAATATGATGCTATAATGAAGAATGGTACATGGCCTTTATGTGACTTACCCCTGGCAAGAAGGCCATTGGCACTAAGTGGGTATACAAGCTGAAGCGTAAACCTGATGGTACAGTTGACAGGTATAAGGCTAGGCTTGTTGCAAAGGGTTATGCGCAGGAAAGAGTTATTGATTTTGATGAGACCTTTGCACCTACATGCCATATGACTACTGTTCGGAGCATTTGTGCACTTGCAGCCCATCATGGTTGGAATGTACATCAGTTGGACATTAAAACAGCATTTCTGAATGGTGACTTGCATGAAGAAGTGTATGTTTTTCAGCCCCGTGGCTTTGTGCAGAAAGGGCATGAAAACCAGGTGTGCAGGTTAAAGAAGGCATTATATGGTTTAAAGCAAGCACCACATGCTTGGTATGAGAAGATACATGCCTATCTGGTTGCACATGGTTTTGTGAACAGTCCAACTGAAAGCACCTTATATGTTAAGCGTGCTAATGATGTGCTTGTGATCATTGTTGTCTATGTTGATTGACATGCTCCTCACTGGTCCTATTGAGAAGCATATTGCTGATTTCAAGGCTGATTTGCATGCCTCATTTGAGATGTCTCATTTGGGGCATTTGCATCACTATTTGGGCATTCAGTTTATGCAAGTTGATGGTGGAATGGCTTTGTGTCAAACGAAATATATTGACAGATTATTGCAGCGTTTTGGCTTTGAAGACTGTAAGCCTATTGCCACTCCTATGGAGATAGGTTTACGATTGAGTCTTCATGATGCTGGAGATGCATTTGATGTTGTTCTCTATCAGCAGGCTGTTGGATGCTTGATTTACTTATGCATTACTCGGCCAGATATTCAGTTTGTTGTCTCACAGATGAGTAGGTTTATGCATTGCCCATGAGTCACGCATTGGAAGGTGGTTAAGCGCATCTTTCGCTACTTGAGTGGTACTCGGCTACTTGGGTTGTTTTATCCCAAGGGGGGATCACTACCATCAGATTTGCATGCTTTTTCTGACTCAGATTGGGCTGGTTGCTATGACACTCGTGTGTCCACCAGTGGTTTTTGCTTCATGCTTGGTAGCTCATGTATATCTTGGTTGAGCAAGAAGCAGCCTACTGTGGCCACTTCCAGTTGTGAGGCTGAGTATAGGGCAGCTTTCACAGCAACTGTTGAGTGTGTGTGGCTCAGACGCCTTATGGCTGATTTGGGTGTTGGCCAGTCTTCTGCCACCACCATCTTCACTGATAGTCAGAGCGCATTGGCAGTTGCGAGGAACCCTGTGTTCCATGCTCGCACTAAGCACATTGAGGTGCATTATCACCATGTCAGGGAGAGGTTCTCTGCTGGGGAGATCAGTTTGGCATATGTGCCCACGCAGGAGAACATTGCAGACCTTTTCACGAAGGCTCTGCCTAGGGAGAAGTTTGAAGCTTTCCGCAAAGCTTTGGGCTTACTTCCTTTTGTGGAGTGATTTCCACATAGCTTGGCACTTCCTTATACATGAGTGCCAGCTCCTTGTTCACCGCATCACTCCCAGGGGGGATTTGTTGATATATTTAGGTAGTGATGTGTGTGAACACACTAGGACCGCTGGGACACTTTTTCCCCTCTTTAGGAGGTTTTTTTCCCCCGGCTTGTATATATGCCTATTGCCCTAATGGGCTACTTATCTTTGTACATTCTCTAGTAATACATTCAGTATTGTGTGTTTATGCTCCAAGCTTCTTCTTCTTCCTTGTGTTGTTCGCGTGCTTCCGCAGACGTCTAACTCCAACAACTATAGCATAAATGGATCCAGATATTATGTGTTGTTTGTTGATGATGCAACCAGATGGATTACTTTATATGTAATCAAGGACAAATCAGAAGTGTTCAAGACATTCAAGCATTATCATGCTTACTCAGAAAGGATTACAGGACAAAAGCTCAAGAGGTTGAGATCAGATGGAGGGGGAGAGTATTTTTCTAAAGAGTTTGATGATTATTTGTGGAATGCAGGTATAAAAAGAGAAGTAACTTGCAGGTACTCTCCTCAACAAAATGGAGTTGCAAAAAGAAGAAATAGAACTCTTCTAGAGTTTGCAAGAGCAATGATGAAGGAAAAGAATTGTCCAAATTATTTATGGGCAGAAGCTATCAACACTGCAACATACCTTGTGAATAGGTTACCTTGTAAAGCATTGGAGGGAAGAACTCCTTATGAAGCATGGTGGGGTAAGAAACCTACTCTGGATCATTGTAAGGTATTTGGATGTTTAGCATATGCTTATGTTCCTTCACAATTGAAACATAAGTTAGAACCCAAAGCAGAGAATATGTGTTTATTGGGTATGATGATAGATAGATGGGTTACATATTGTGGAGTCCATCTACAAAGCAATTTCTTGTTACCAAAGATGTTACATTTGATGAACAAAGCACATGGTATATAGGGTCAACAAATGATTATGCAGATGACAAAGAAATACAAAGGAAAGGGTAGACAAAAGTAAGTGTGTATGAAGAAGACATTGATGTTGTTGATTGTAAAAGTAAATTGCAGAATAATGTTGAAGATGGGCCAAGATTTGATCCAAAGTCAAATGTGGCTAAGACTTCAAGAAGTGCAGAGGTCAGAAGATCCTCAAGAGAAAGGAAAGAGCCTATCAGGTATAGTTATGACGCATATTTCTTAACAACAAAAGATTATGCTTACATTGTGAAGACAGAAGAGGATCCAATCACATATGAAGAAGCTAAAGGTAAACAGAATTGGGAGAAGGCAATGCAAGAAGAGTATGATGCTCTACTTAAAAATGAAACATGGGAGTTAGTGCCAAGACCAACGAATCAGAAGGTCATTGGATGTAAGTGGGTGTATAAAACAGAAAGGTTTGCAGATGATAAGGTGTCTAGATACAAGGCTAGAATTATGGTCAAAGGTTAGATCATTGATTGCTATTGCTGCTTGTAAAGGATGGAAGCTATCACAATTAGATGTGAAGAATGCATTTTTGAATGGGTATATGGCAGATGAAGTGTATATGGAGCAACCAAAAGGCTTCATGGATTCAATTGGATCAGATTATGTGTGTAAGCTCAAGAGAGCTTTGTATGGGTTGAAGCAGGCTCCAAGAGCATGGAATTACAGGCTTGTTAAGTTCTTGAATGAATGTGGATTTCAAGCATCAAAGGCAGATAGTAGCTTGCTAGTGAAGGCAAGTGAAAATGGATACATATATATGTGTATTTATGTTGATGATATCATTGCCACATGTACAGATGCTCAAGGAATTAATGAGCTTAAGAAACAAATAGAGAAGGAGTTTAAGATAAGGGATTTGGGAAACTTATCTTATTTCTTAGGAATGCAGATTGTGTATACTCAACATGGAGTATATGTTACACAAGAGAGGTACTTGAAGAATCTTCTGGTCAAATTTAACATGGAGGATTGCAAGCCTTCAAGCACACCATTGGAGGTAAATCATAAGTTGAGCAGGTATGGAGGTGAAGAATTCAATGACATGAAGAAATATCAGAGTTTGGTAGGTAGTTTAATCTATGCTACCTTGACAAGGCTAGATCTATCATATGCAGTAGGTGTGTTATCATAATTTATGCATTGTCCAAAGAAGACTCATTGGATTGCAGCTCAAAGGGTACTCAGATATATCAAAGGAACCCTAAGTGAAGGTCTGTATTATGGATTTACTTCTGATACATGAATCAAAGTACTTAATGATGCAGATTGGGCAGGTGATTCAGATGATAGAAGGTCTACTCATGGGTATCTTTGTTATATTGGAGATAAGTTAGTTTCTTGGTGTTCAAAGAAGCAACATACAGTTGCTTTGTCATCTGCAGAAGCTGAATATAAAGGAATGGTGGAGGCTGCAAAAGAAGTGATATGGTTAAAGACCTTGTTGAAAAGTTTTGGAACTGATCAGAGTACTCCAATTATTTTTGGAGATAATATGAGTTCATTGTATTTGACAGCTAACCCTGTTTTTCATGCCAAGACTAAGCATATAGAGATTCAGTATCATTTCTTGAGGGAAAAGGTACTTGATAAAGAGATTGAAGTGATGTATACTTCAACAAAAGAACAAGTTGCAGATATGATGACAAAAAGCTTGGATGGACCTAAGCTACAGAGATTCAAAGAGATGCCAGGAGTGAAGAAGAATGGAGTAATCACAATTAGTGATTGAGGGGGAGTTGTTGGAACAAACCAATCACAAATTGGTGATTACAAAGAGTTTGAAGTAAGCTCATGATCAATTTGAAGTAAGCTCATGATCAGTTTGAAGTAAAAGAAGTTACTTGAGAAAGTGAAGAAGTTTTCAGAATGATAGCTTGTATACATATGTACATTACAGGTGGAAATTCTTGTATTATGAGTATAGATAATCCTTAGGATGATAAGGTGTAATGTAATAGACGTGGGATAAGTCTAAAACCATATGTATATAAGTCAATGATGTAAAGAAATATATAGGGAGAGTCATTTTGAAGAAAAGTTTCTTAGAGAGATGTGTAGAGAGTTTTTCTCAGGAAATTAGCGACAAGTTTTTCTCTGAGTTCTCTCAGTCTGATCATGTGGATCAGAAATCCTTTTGTACACATCTAATCTGAAAGCTAATGAAGCTATGTTCAGAGTTTTATGATCTAATTCTTTTTCTACTGTGAGAATGATCAATAGGAACATTTGTATGTAGAATCTGTAGATAGACTTCTCAGAGTCGTGCACTTTTCCGTGTCAATATTTTGCTTAGATCTCAGTGCACAGTGAAAAGTTTTGAATGAGTGAGCATTCAAAATCTAAGTTAGAAGGTAAGGAAGCTATGGCTAAAAGCATTTAGCAAAACGGGATCTGTGCTGTGAGAAATCAACTTAAGAAGTTGACCATGTCAAAGTCACCATTTTTGGAAGACAGTTTTTGACATACTTTTGTTCTTAATGATCAAATTGAAGTTTTAATGATTCTTTTGAAGGACCAATGATTGTTATGATTGCACAAAGGTAGCTTGGAGGTATGTATATCATTAGATTGAAGAAATCTAAAGATATGTGCAGGTAATGAAGTCAATCTTTGAAGTAGACTTCTTGAAGAAGGAAAATTCTCACTCAGAGAATTGTTCATGAATGATTTGGTAAATCAAAGTAACATTTGTGTAAAGTTTGGTCTATAACTGATATAGATGTGTTCTTAGATCAGTATAGATCAATTCTTTGGAGATTAAGAGGTCTCCAACAGGCTTGTGGTCTCATTTGTTTCACTTGGAGCCTGGGGTGTGGACTCGTGTACATGAGATTCCCATGTTCTGGTCCATACAGGTTTGCATGTCCCTCATAATCATAGTATTGCTTCATGTAGCTCTGGTCATATTCCATCGGGCTTGCTTGATAACAGTGAGACTCTCCTTGGGTCTGATCAAAACCTTGATTTGATGTTTCAGAATTGATCAAAGGTATCATTGGTACTAGGGCTTTTTCTAGGTTCCCTTCTAGTTCGGTGTACCTTAATGGAACTACATTATGTGGGTGGGGTGGTTGTTTTCCTAGTATAGGTTGAGGTTGGCCATGTCCTCCATGTTCATAAGGTCTAATTGCTCCTTGTGGTCCTGGACATGGGTTATACCTAGGAACTTCTCTACCTTGTTCTGTAGGAAGGTACCAGTATGTTCTATATTGGGGTGGTACAAATGGTCATGGTTGTCTATTCATTGGATAGTTTTCGGTGTTGTGGTTGGTGTACTTCTGCTCACTATAAGAGTACATGTTAGGCTCTTGAGTTGCTTGTCTATCGTAAGGGTAAGGTTGTGATAACCCTAATCCTTCTCTATTGTAGATATGAGATGGGTGATCTCCACTGCAAAGTGTGCACTTTCCTAACATTGGCACTCTCAAGGAGGAGTTCTGGTAGTTCCATTGTCCTTGTACTCCTAATTTCTTGGCCACTAACTCTGCCACTTCCTCCACATTACTCAAACCAGAAGTCTCATTGCTCCTTGTATCCTCTGATTTGGTAGGATCTTGTGTGTTTTTGAGATCCTCAGCTAAGTTGTCTTCCAAATTTGTGCACTCTTGAAGACACTCACTCAGAGTTTGCAACCGTTTTATGTATACTAAGATTCTCAATGTTGCGTTGGTTAGACCTTCTAGAAATAGGGATATCATTTTCTGTTGAGAAGGTCTCTCTATCACAAGGCATCGGGCTACGTATTGATTCAATGTTCGTGCTGCATTTTTTACTGTCTCATTAGGAGCTTGTTTGAAACTATGTATTAAAGATAATGAATTGTGCTTGATCCCTCGCTTAATGAATTCCCCAATAAATTCTTGGAAGAATTGTTCGATATGGCCAAAGCTATGGAAGAATTTGGATCCAATGATTGAAACCAAGTTAAGGCTATTATTATGAGGGTTAGCCCAAAGGATTCATATTGCACAAAAAAGTCATCCACTTGCTCTACTCGCAACACCTGCTTGTATTTTGCAATGTGTTCATAGGGCTCTCCTATGCCATCGTAATGATTTCGCATACATTTGGCCACTTGGATTGGTCTTAGTCTTCTGCATGACTCAAGGAATCAAATTATGATGGGAATAGCAGGTTTTATTGGGTGTATTCAATCTCCTACACCCTGGGGTGATTCTGCCCTAAAGGTAGCTCTAAGTTTGGTTGTGGGAGTTAATTCCTAGCATGGTCAATTGCACCTGAGGTCTGTTTGGCATACTACGTTGGCTCGTTTGTCCTGACGTCACATTTTCCATTCTTTGTTGGGTCTGGAATGGGTTTTGTGAGGTAGTGACTTGATCCTAAGGAGGGAATATAGGCAGACCCATGTACTTTAATCGAGACCTATCCACCTCACCTATAGGCCAATATCTCCTTTAATTTTGGTCTAGGTATGTAACTCTAGATGGATTTTTCGGATCCTTTAACTCATATATAGTTGTTGGGTTGATGCCTTCTCCTTGTGTCAATGAATCAGTTTGTAGGAGAAGGTCTGATCCATGTGCCAAGTATACCTCCATCAAATAGTCATCTTGGGGTATCCTGTCCGCTTGCAATAATTGAGTCATTACTCAGTTTCCCCTAGGGGTAGTCACCATATCTCCACTATTGATTCTTCCAGAAATTCCTTGTCCCTCCTCTTTGGTTAATCTGATCCGGGTTTTCAGTTACTACATAAATCTAGCCCATCTTGTCCATTGTAAACTCCACTTTCATACTTGACAGCTAGTCTTGGAACTATTTCTAGTTCTGTAGTGTTTATCTTTCTTGCTATTGACCTATGTAGACCATCGAGGTAGATGGGTATTCCTTGCAAGTTAATGGATATGTATTGAAGAGACATCCGATATTCCCCTTCCACTATCGGATAAACCATCCCTAGGTACTGACCTATGCATGTCTTCAAAAGACAAGCGTCTCTCCAAGTTAAAAGACATTTCTGACTCGCTCATTTATGAACTCAGCACGTAGTGCTAACCACTGAGTTGTGAGCCCCCAACTTGGTTGTATGGCATTTTTGTAGTACTCCCCATAAGCTTTACAACGAACCCAAAATCACTCCAAACGGATTTCGTATGAGAAAGTTATGTCAGTTCAGGGTTCAAGGGGTTAATAGAGGGAAACAGGATCTCTATGGGAGTACCTCAGAACAGGCGATACGATACCTCTTTTTCCACGATACCCAATACTACCATGGATGATACCACCTCAGACGATACGATACCACCAAGGCAATACCAACTTCCATGATACGATAATGCTATATCAAACGATACGATACTGCTGGCAAGATGATACAATACCAGGGGATCTAAGGCACGATACAATACTAAGTCACCTCATGATACAATACCACTTGCTAGACGATACCACCAGGTCCATGATACAATACCAACCTCATGATACGATACCAAAACAATCGATGGTACAATACTTGGTCTGTGACAATACGATACCAAAAATCACACGTACGATACCACGGTAAGGGACGATACGATACCACATGGATGATACAATACTCACTTTGCACGCAATACGATAATGTTCGATCGACGATACGATACCACCGGGGTGAACACGATCACGATATCAGCACTTGATGATACGATACCAAAATGGTATCGTGATACCTCAAGTGGGTGTGCACAATATGATACCTTGACAAGTATCACGATACACGGGAATTCTAGTATCGCGATACCAAAACTCAACCGGACACAATACTTGGAGTTTTTTATACCCAAATTCAAAAGAATTTGCAAATATGTGTACCTTAGGTTCTCCTTGTCATTCCTATCTGCCTATGGATGCAAGCTCACTCACCAAATTCAAGGTATGTCACTCGTGATACTAAATGCAGGTCTTGTCACTCCACGATACTGCCACTCAGATATTTGACTTTTTAGTGGTGCAAATCTTTGTATTTCATCCACGCTTCAGCTCTAAGCTCTCTCTAAACTCCTTGCACATCCAAGAATGAAGAAAAAGAGGTGAAAATAGGGAATGTACAATCAAAAAGTGAAAAAATCTGAGAAGGTGAAGATGGGAGGAGATGGTGGTGATGATGATGATGAAGATGAAGAAAAACTTAGAAACTGAACTCAAAATGGTGATTTTTTTTTTTACCTTCCAACGTGGCTTCTCTACGTCTTACTGTCACACGCTCGTCCTCCAAGCTCTCTCCCCTGCAATGGAGCCAAATTTGGTGTCACTCTAGCACAATGGCGAGTACCCACATGAGGAGATACACCTCATAAATGTCAATCCGTGGAGATGTGAGGACTGGTATGAAGAACAAGAGCAAGTGATGTGCACAAGCATGAGTGAAAGCACAAAAGCATGCACACCCATACACACACACGCACACAAGGTAAGAACAAAAAGAGGAACAATGGAAGATCTTCAATTACAAAAGAATTCTCTTACAATTGCACCACAAGCTACCCCTAAAATGAGCTCTCCAATCCTTTTTATAGTTTTTTTAGAAGTTTTGACCCTGTCTAGACTTAGTGTCTGGCCTAGTTAAAAATTAGGTTCCAAGGCTTATTTTGGGGCTCAAACGGAGTCTAAAAATTATGAAAATTGGTACAATGATACTTCTAACACTCCTCAATCTCAAGGACTCCTTAGCTTGAACAAAATGGAGTTGCAACAATGGAAAATGGTATTTACAATGGTTTTTAGTGATAAAAATCACTATTTTTATAGGGATTTCTTGTGAAAATTTGACATGTGCTTATTGGAGCTCCCTACATGCTCCTTCTTCTTGTGTGTCCACTTCCTTGATGTGCTTCCATGCTTGTGATCAATCTTGAGTGTCAACATATACCTATAAAGGATGTGAATAGAATGTAAAATATGAAACTCTAGATTCTTCTAACTGTAGAAATTTTGTTGTGAACCATATTTGTGATTCTGAATGGATTTTTCAAAGATTTGAAGAGGTTGGCCTTACATTTTCAATTGAGAAGTCTGTTTTTGGTGTTAATGAGGTTCTAATAGTAGGACATTTATGTGGGCATTATGGTCGCGGACCGTATCCACCTAAGGTTGACACCATAAATAAACTTTATGAGACATGTAGCAATATTAGTGAAGTGAGATGATTCCTTGGTGCTTCTATACTTTATTCAATTTGGATTCCTCACTATGCACATGTTGCTAAATGTCTATATGATTTGCTAAGAAATAATCGGAAGTCTCTATGGACGAAAGAGCATTCAAAGGCTATGATGAAATTAAAGAAGTTGCTTCTTAATGCCCCTATTTTGAAACATGTTAATTATTCTAAACAAAAACCCATTATCTTCATTGTCAATATGAGTCCAATAGGCATAGGATGGGTTATTGGTTAGGATGATGAAGAGGAAAAAGATATGCAGTTAGATTTGGAGCCAAAATATTACATGAAACTCAAAGGAATTATCTACAAATTAAAAGAGAACTTTGGGGTTTAGTCATTGCATTAAAAATTGATCAAGAATATTTTATTGGAGCCAATGTAATTGTAGAGATGGACTTCTTACCACTCATAGGAATGATAACAAACTGTTCATCACCTAATATCACTATGCTCAGATGGATTTCATACATTAAATTTATAAATCCTATTTTAATACATATTGCAAGAAAGTCTAATTATGTTACTGATATGCTTTCTCGAGCTAGGTATGATGAAGATGAAGTAGCAGAATAAGATATTAATGTGATTAATTATGAATCTCAAACATATGTGTAAAATTGATGAATATGAAGTAGAGTGGCAAGAAATTGGAAGAAATCTTAGTACTTTGATTAAATCACCTACACTGTCTACAAATAGGCTCAAGGATATTAGAAAATGAACTCTTAATTATTTCTCAAAAGATGGATTAATTTGGAGACATGCAAGGGGAAAGATTAATCTCCACAAAGAGTACTTGGAACTAAACAACTTCAATTGCAAGTAATGAAAAACATGCATGATACTTTATGGGCTGGACATAAGGGTTTTGTGCTACATACGAAAAAAATTAGAGAAAGTTATTGGTGGCTAGGAATCTATGTCAATGTAAGGGATTATGTTAATTCCTATGATATATGTCAAATGCATTCCTCAGTTAAGCATAGGGATCCTTTACATCAAACTTATCCACCTTGTATCCACTATAAGTGGGTAGTTGACTTAGTGACCATGCCCAAATGTATAGATAAAAGGTTGTATATAGTACTTGCAAGAGAAGACCTTACAAACCATGTAGAAGGCCGAGCCCTACAATCTAAATCAACATACAATGTTTGTAAATTTGTACTTGAAGATGTAATATCAAGATTTGGATATGTTGAGAAAGTAGTGGCTGATAGGGGTGAGTTAGATGCTCAAGAGGCTAGAGGCTTCTTTGCATGGCATGGAATTTTTTAGCTCTTACAACTGCTTATAACCCCGAGGCTAATGGGAAAATAGAAAGAGGGCATTCTCCAACTGTAAAAGCAATTTCTAAAGCCTGTAATTGTGATATTAAAAAGCGGCCAAAATTTCTACCTTTTGCATTATGGGCTGATAGAATGACTTGCACTAGGACAGCGGGATATATGCCAGCAAAATTAATGTAATATGAAAAATCTATTTTTTCGGTACATATTCAAATACGTACATGGTCTACTCTTCCATGGCATGATAATTTGTCTATCGAATATCTCTTGTCTCTAAGAATTCAACAGCTTGAACAAGGACATGAAAATTTAGATGAAGTTATTGCTAATTTAAGAGAATCTAGGATTAAGAATAAGAAGTATTTTGATAAGTCACATAGGCTAAGGCCAAAGCCAATTCAAATTGATGATTGGTTTTTTATTTATGATAGTACATTTGATTCTCAATACGATGCATGTAGGAAGTTAAAATGGTGTTGGTTTGGACCTTATGTTGTGCTAAATGTTAATGAAAATGGAACTTATGCTTTACAAGAATTGAATGGAACACCTCTTAAAACTTTAATTGCAGGCAAAAGGATTAAATTGTTTAAACAAAGAGATGATGAAGACTATGAATTATTAGATGATGAAGAGGATGAATGAAATTTTGGGAAACAAATAAGATGATTTATTAAAAATAAATTTATGTTTATCTTGTCTAAAATAAAAAATTATGAGAAATAAAGTTTTATTTGAAAGGATGTATGATTTTTAGCTTCTAATGTGGATTTTATTTTGCACAAAATAGAAAAAAAAGGAACTTGCTAGTCATGGATGCTCAAAAATCTTCAAGAAGAATTTTAGATGAATCGAGGAACAAAGCTATGTGTGAAACTAGGAAATTCCATTGGACCAATCTTCAATTTATACTTTTCTTTCAATGTATTTGTTCCCTACAGTTATTAATATTCCTCTTGATGAGGAGACTTTTGACAGCTTCATTTTTTAATATCTACTACCACAGTGGAATCACATGAAATGACTTATATTTTAGCATCTTGATTTCTTTCATGATGCATATTGACTATTAAGATTATATTTTTTCATACAAGATAGATTTTTTTATTTATGATGTCACATGTGAATATTTAATGTGTATGTTTGATGAAGAAAGCTAATTATACTTGATTTTCTAGATTTTGATGATTTTCTAGCCGAAATTTATTGATTTGAAGATAATTTGAAAATAAATTTGGAGTTTGAAGATTGAAGCTGAAGCTACATTTTAGGTGGTATTTTTCTATGATATCTATTTCTTTTATATTATGCATATCATTTGCATTTATGAATTACTAAAATTATAAAATCTGGCTTATGATAGTATCAAAATTATATGCACAACTATTTGGCTAAAGTAGGAATTCAATTACTTGAATTTTGGTTTCAAATCTATATAAACAAGGTTAAGATAGGATAGAACAAGTAAATTTGAAGCTCAAGTAAAAAGAAGGATTTGTTTTGTATAAATAGGCACATGTATGAGTATAAAAGCATGTCTGAATGGAATCCTAATTCTTGCTTATACATGCATCTAAACCCTTAGCTCGGAGTAAGGGGCTAAGCCTTTCCTCTTAAAATAAAAAATTTTCAAATATTATTACAAAATTATGACAAACAGAAGTTTATACTTTCTTCCATCCCAAAAAATTAGAAGATAATAATTATGAATCAATACATTAATTGATGCTGATGAAACCAATGTAGTAAAAACCAATGGAGAAAACTTAGAAGCTGAAAAGATATTGAAAACTAGTAGTGAAATCACTTCTAGTATGATTGGGCAAACAAGGCAATTGTATGTATGAGTAGAATTAGTTGTATTTCTTGGATATGAATGAATGCACTATATGTACTTATTTATATGAGATGATGCAGAGAATTGAAGGAGCAAGACAATGATGGTCACAAGTGTATGTATATTGCTTCCATGTAATGTACAAGTGATTTCAAGTCTTTATATAGACTCTAGGAGTGTTCCACGACTTCTACAAGTGAAATTTGAATTCAAATGAAGGTGGGAACTGTTGTTGGAGGGAATCAATTCACTTTCCTACAATCTAGGAAAAGTGAAGATCTAGTTTGATCTACTTTTAGGTGATTGATTGCTTGATTGAATGCAACTTCAACCACCACAAATTCATGGGATTTGGGCTCTATCTTTCTACCTTTACATGTGTAAAGCTCAAGGCTTTTACAACAGTAAATGAACCATCAAAAAATCTCTCAAAAAATACAATAAATGAGCATAAGAAAAAGAACTCTCCAACGGATAGTCTTTCGACGCGATAGCCTTTGATGTAGATCAAATCCACCTCAAGCATAGTCTAAGCTTGATGTTCCAACAGCTCCCCCTCAAGCTAAAGTATGCTTGAGTCTTCATTCTCTGATAGGTTGAATCCCTGTCATAGCTTTGAATGTACAAAGCTTTATTCCATCAAGTGCCTTCGTCATCATATCTGCTACTTGCTTTTCAGTAGGAACAAAGAAACGCCAATCTCCTTTGCCATGAGCTTCTCCCTGATGAAGTGGTAATGGACTTCTATGTGCTTGGTTCTCGCATGGAAAATAGGATTTGCCACTAGATGCATGGAACTTACATTATCTCCAAATATGTGAGGTTTGGAACTCACAAGTCCCAAATCTGTATACAATGCTTTTAACCATATTGCCTCTTGAGTTGCTATGGTCAAGCCTCTGTAATTTGCTTCAATTGAGGATAAAGCAACTGTTGGTTGCTTCTTGGAACTCCATGACACTAGCTTCGAACCTGCAAATGCTAAGTAACCAGATGTACATTTTCTATCATCCTTAGCTCCTGCCCAATCTGCATCTGAGTAGATTTTGATATCCAAATCTGAAGAGTAAGGATAGAATATACATTAGTTGATTGTACCTTTGAGATACTTAAGTACTCTCTTAGCTGCATCCATGTGTGGTCTTTTCGGTGAGTGCATGAACTGACTAAGCACTCCCACACTATATGAGATGCCGGCCCTTGTATGAGTAGCATATATCAAGCTACCTACCAAGCTTTGATATTCTTTAATGTCTTCAATTTTCTCACCTTCATAAACACTAATTTTATGATTCATCTCCAAAGGTGTACCTGCAGGTTTAGTATTCTCCATTTTGAACTTGAGAAGAAGATCCTGAATGTATCTTCTTTGAGTCAAATGCATTCCTTCATCTGTATATATCACCTGCATACCTAGGAAATATGTGAGCTCACCTAGGTCATTGATTTTGAACTCCTCTTGCATGTGTCTCTTGATCCTTTGAATGCCATTTAGATCATCACCTGTCACAATAATATCATCTACATATACACATAGATAGATAACCTCATTGTGATCCCTTTTGATGAATAGAGAAGGATTTGAGCTGCTAGCTTTGAACCCTTGATCTTGAAGATATTTAACCAACCTGTAATTCCAAGCTCTAGGAGCTTGTTTCAATCCATACAATGCTTTCTTAAGTCTGCAAACATAAGATGGATGATTAGGGTTTTCAAAACCTGGTGGTTGTGACATGTATACATCTTCACTTATCCAACCATTTAAGAATGCATTTTTCACATCATGTTGGAGGAGTGTCCAATTCCTTGCAGCGGCTACACTTATCAATGTTTGGATTGTAGTCATCTTTGCAACTGGTGAGAATGTTTCCTCATAGTCTATACCATGAGTTTGTGAGCATCCTTTGGCAACTAATCTTGCCTTGTACCTGCAAACTGATCCATCTGAATTTCTTTTAACTTTATATACCCATCTGTAACCAATTACCTTTTGATTCGACGATATTGGAACCAAACCCCAAGTGTCCATCTCCTTCAATGCATCTATCTCTTTGTTCATGGCCTTTTCCCAATTAGGGTTTCCCTTTGCCTCTTCATAGGTTGAGGGTTCCTCTGAAATAGAGTCTTTTGCCAAGTAGATTGAATGCTTTGTAACAAATGTGGAATCATATCCATACCTTTCTGGTTGTTTCTTCTCTCTTGCTGATCTTCTAGGTGCTTGTTTTGAGCATTCTCCAACCTCTTGCATCTTTGCTTTGCCTCTTGACTTCCATAGCTTGTAATCCTTTTCCCTTTCATCTTGGTCATCGTCTGTATCACTTTTTGGATCTTGGACATGTGTATCATGCTTGCTTCCTAATTGATGAGAGTCAGAATCAAGATCATATGGTAGTGTTACCTTTTTTTGTCTTCATCATACCAAGACATGTGTTCTTCAAACACAACATCTCTACTTGTAGTGAATTGGTTGGTTGAAGGATTGAAGAACCTGTAACCCATCTGAGTTGAATCATATCCAATAAACACTGCCTTTGTTACCTTTCATCTAGCTTACCTCTTATTTGTGATGGTACATGAACATAAGCTAGACAACCAAAAACCTTGCAATGTCCAAGACTAGGTTTTCTTCCATGCCATGCTTCATAAGGAGTCATACCTTGAAGTGATTTGGATGGTAGTCTATTGACAAGGTACACAGTAGTTGAAATAGCTTCTCGCCATAGATAATGTGGCAACTTCTTCTCTTCAAGCATTGTTCGGGCTGATCCAACCAATGTCTTGTTTCTCCTCTCTGCAATTCCATTTAGTTGAGTAGAATACCTAGTAGTCACTTCCCTTTTGATACCTTTGTCCTGCAAGAACTCATCAAACTCTTTGGAGAAGTATTCTCCCCCTCCATCAAATCTGAGCTTCTTTAGTGATCTACCTGTATGATTCTCCACATGTGCAAGATAATTCTTGAAGCAATCAAACACTTCATTCTTACTCTTGATAAAGTATAGAACAATCCATCTACACACTTTGATCCTTGCATATATCCTTCAAGGTTCTTTCATTCACATGAGCAAGCCTCTTATGACACACTTCAAGCTCACTTAGGGTTTGAGACCCAAAGTTGAATAGAGCTATGTTCTTGGTTTCGCCTACTTCAAAAGTAAAGAGCCTACCATGCTTCTCACCTCGGGCTATCTTTTTGAAGCCTTGACATGGATCTTCCACAAAATCTCCATGTTGGGTGAACCTAACTTGCAAGCCTTTTTCAACTATTTGGCCTATACTTATTAGGTTTTTAGTGATAGTGGGTACATAGAGAACCTTACTCAGAATGTTTGTCCTACCATTGGAAGCTTTGACATTACCAATCTTCTCCAGATTGTGCTTTGTGTCATCCCCTGTTTGCACTTCATGTCTATGCTTTGGACTTTCCAAGTCAGATAGAAGAGCAATGTTGCCTGCAACATGATTCGAACATCTTGAATCTATGTAGAACAAATGATCATCTTCTTTACCTTCTTTGTGGCTTAGATTCATAAGAAGCAATGAGTTTTCATGTGGTTGATCTTCTGAATAATTGTTGTACAGGTGTCGTGAAGAAGGAGGTCAAGTGAACGAGAAGAGCCGGCATTGGGGTTGGATCAGGCCCCTTATGGGTGCGTTGTTCCCGCTGTCCTATGAGCGGCATCTGCATGTTGGGTGCCTCGCCTAAACTCTCTGGAGTGTGGCGATCCTCGTAGGGCCCTGCCCCTCGAAAGTGATCAGATGTACTTGGATTCTTTCTCTTCTGATGCTTGTGTGGTTGGTCTTATCACATATGGTACAAGGTTGAACATTCTGACATTTGGCTTTGTCTTGCTTTGGTCCTTTCTTCTTCCCTTTCCACTTGCTCTTGCTTGCAAAGCTGGCTTGGGAAGTCTCTTCTTCATCTTCTTCCTTCTTCTTGCCTTTCTGCTTCTTATCCTTCCTATATACATATAGAGCACTAATTGAATTACCATGATAAGAGTTACCTTCTTTTATGCTATTGTTGGCTTCTTGATTGAAGAGTTGTCCAAGAAAGATGTTGAAGTCTAGAGTTTGCACATCCATGATGAGATCATAAACCGTCATGAAGGATTGCCATTGCTTATCGCTTCGAATGCCGTTGAGAATTTACCTCATGATGACCTCTTCTTCAATCAGCTCTCCAACGGATGTTAAATGATCCGCAACCTCCTTGACCTTGGTAACAAACTTTGTGATGGTTTGTTTAGGTGTCTTCTTCATTTGGTTGAACTCGTTCCAAAGATGATTCTTTCTTGCTTTGGTACTAGTAGAAAAGAAAGTGTCGAGGGCATCCCAAGTCTCTTGAGATGTCTTGCATCCTCTAATATGTGGTAATAGAAAGATGGAGATAGATGATGCAGAGAATTGAAGGAGCAAGACAATGATGGTCACAAGTGTATGTATATTGCTTCCATGTAATGTACAAGTGATTTCAAGTCTTTATATAGACTCTAGGAGTTTTCCATGACTTCTACAAGTGAAATTTGAATTCAAATGAAGGTGGGAATGGTTGTTGGAGGGAATCAATTCACTTTCCTACAATCTAGGAAAAGTGAAGATCTAGTTTGATCTACTTTTAGGTGATTGATTGCTTGATTGAATGCAACTTCAACCACCACAAATTCATGGGATTTGGGCTCTATCTTTCTTCCTTTACATGTATAAAGCTCAAGGCTTTTACAACGGTAAATGAACCATCAAAAAATCTCTCAAAAAATACAATAAATGAGCATAAGAAAAAGAACTCTCCAACGGATAGTCTTTTGACGCGATAGCCTTTGATGTAGATCAAATCCACCTCAAGCATAGTGTAAGCTTGATGTTCCAACAGTATTCACCTTGGAAAAAGATACATTAGACAATTATGAAGCACTCTGACATGCTTGAGTCGTCACATGATGGCGTGCTATTTTGCCATATCGGATTTCACATGACTACACTATGGAGAAGTTTGATCTAATGAGCTCTAGGACAAGAAGAGTTTTTCCATCTTCATATGTTCGATGATGCCTGATACTGACTATAACCGTGAGGGTTGTTCTCTGATGTTCAATCTAACAAACACTCTACCACGCAATTTAGTATACTCTGATCGTAGTCTTACGCTCACTCAACTCCGACTTCAATAGCTCTATTCTGCCATATCCTCTAACAGTTCCCTAATGCTCAATTTCATACATGCTATTATTCATTCACCCACAGTCTATGCTATGCTCTCTGATTTTTATGCTTCAATCAATGATTCGACTTCAATCATTGACCCGATACCATCTGTTCATCTGACGCCCAATACATCACCAAACTCTGATCACTACAGACAACATATTCATCTTATAAACTTTGGTTTCCTCATTCGACAATCTATTGTCTCTCTGACATGATGAAATTCATCCAACGAGTGTGCTTTGACAACCAATGTTCCAATTATGATGGATCTGATGAGTGACAACTGAATTGTCTACATCAATCCTCTCTATTCTGATCAATCCTCTGATTCTAAAAGTCGGTTGTGAGACTTTGAAAACTTTAAATTATTTAGATATCAATTCTACCATTGTTTAGCATTAAACTTTTGATGAAACAGAGATGGTCAAATTGAATGGAAAATCTTTGACATCATAATGAAAATATAGATATGTTTTTTTTAATTATTGCTATTGCGAAACTTGCAAAGAAAACATTAACTACATAGTTTTACTCCATGAATATACATAAAATTTCATTGTTGTATGTCACCGTTATGTTTTGCATAGACAAGATCATTGAAGAGATTCGTGAATTTGATGGATGGTGATTGGTAAACCACTAATTTATTTTTTGACATTGATTGCCTTATCTTGTTTGAAGTGTTGAAAAACAAAAATGGATGTACATAGTTTGCCTAAATTGATGCCTTTCTCACAAGTTCAACCAATTATAGCTATTCTCTTACCACATGAAATTGATGAAAATAAAGACTTTAATACTAATGTCCTTCTTCCGAGTGCCAAGTGTAACGTGATTCGACTTACTTCACTTGAAGCATCCTGCATGCACCGTTTAACAAAGTGGCTAAATTGATCCACCAACCAAGCATCTTACCTCCAACACCGCATCAACTACTAGGATCAAATCATGACTTGTATCTACAAAAGCTTACAATATCTAGAGAACCTTTGAAGTATTCAGTGGTGGCCGCAAAGAGACTGATCTCATCAAACATGAATTTACCATAGCTAGTCAAAGCTAGTGATGGATCTAATGTAAGCTTGGGCTCTAGCCTAAAACCACGATCTGCTAAGCTCTCCAAACATAAGGGATGTGATGATTTAACTATCTTGTCAGTGACCGTGATATGATTATGAGGGTAAAGGAATCAATCAAGAGGAAGAAAAAGAGACTTAAACCTTATCTAAACAGAATGATGGAGATAAAGGGAACTTGGATAGCACATCCTACCATTTCCGTGACCTAGCTAGTTCATTAAAGCTACAAACACCAAACATTTGACTTCTAAGCTAAGTGATGTTGATGTGAAGGATATGGTTTTCTTGGAATATGAAGGATATGGATTTCTTGCTTTTAACCCAAGCTTGTTGATGAAGATGAAGAGCCAAAGCTTCTTTGAAACTTGTAGAAGAACCTCAAAATAAACTTAATAACACATAATTAGAGAAAAAGTAATAAAATTAATGGAAAAAATCAACATAACAAACAAAAATTTTGTAAAACATACTCCTAATCTACTTGTAACTTGAAGAATCACCACACATGGTAGACTATTCACCCAAAAAGGGGATCTTCATCCCACAAAAAAATGGCACATCTCAACAAGTGTGTAAAAATCTTGCAAGCCGCAAATGCTCACAAGAGTGTAATGAAGATGAACTCAAATCATCATGAAAAGCTTGTGTACATGTCTTTTTCACACCATAAACCATTATGTAAGTGACAAGAGAATGCTTCCCAAAAACGATGCCAAAATTTGTTGATGTTATAGCATGACAACGCATATTTGTCAAGCCAAGCAGCATCTCCCAAGACCCAAATGTCACATAGAAGCATTCAATAGATGCAATGGTGCTTCACTTAGCACGAGATCAACAACAACCTACGCATAGAATTAAGATGAAAGTGTCTTTAATGACACACACAAGTTTAAACACATGCATAATCACGTTGTTAATCAACAAGCTAACATGTCACAAGCATGAGGCAAGAAAGGAGCAACTACACACGCACATCATGAAGACAACAAGAGCTCTCCAAGCATTCCACAAACTAGAATGGTCTCATTATCTCAAAGCATGCTCCTCAAAATGAGAGGCAGTGACCTCTTTATATACAAAATGCAAAAAATCCATGCTATGTGGGATTTCTCAACTAAAAGGAGAATAAATCTCACGTATTCACTAGTGTGGCACTCAAACACACACCTATACAAGAGTGCTTATTAAACAAATTTAAAAAGTAGAAAAAGGTACAAATGGTGATGAATAAGAGTAGGATCCAAGAAGTATATTCTTGTGTCATCAACAACCTCAAAGTCTGCTACAAATCTAGCAGAGCTCGACAAGGTAGTTATGTCCAAGCTTTTGAGATATAGTCATTTTTCTACGTCAGGGTATTTTAGTTAGTGGCCATGGCTGAAAGCAATGATGTATTCCTTATGTTAGATGTCGACGATAGATTGGATGGTACTAATTACCCATTATGGGCATATATGATGTGTCATGTATTGGTTGCAAAAGGACTGTGGAATATTGTGCAAGGTGATGAAGAACTACCTACTACACTTGCAAATACAGTTATTGAACGTGACGTAGATGGCATTGACCATGATGATCTTCAAATTCTTGTTCATGTTGTAGTTCCTCCTACAACTATTATAGAGCAACTTTGTTGGGATGGCAGAGATGCTCAAGCACATCCATTGGTAGCTTTGTCTGTCAAACATGCCATTATCCCTCACATTCACTCTTGCAAAACAGCTTACATTTACCAATTTGTACATGGCAAGAAATGAGACTCGTGTTGCTTACCTCCAAAAATAGTTGGAGAGTGAGCACATGAATGAAGGAGATTCCATTGATAGTTTTTTGACAAATATCAAACATTTGAAGGAGCAATTGATTTCTGCTAATGAAATCTTGCCAGACAGTTCACTTGTGTAGACGATTCTGAATGATATTCAATATTCATATTAGAGCTTTGCTTCTACTCTTTGATTGATGATGAATGGATATCTAAATGCCTTAACATTTGAGGAGTTAGTCTCTGTTTTGTTGCAAGAAGATCAATTGAGGCAGAACAGTTCCATTATGCATGTTGCATATTGTTGGCAGTAGCCAGAGGCACAGACAACAAGGAAGTATGTGAAGGCAAAGTACAACGAACTAGTGGGGAGCCAAGCGGATTATTTTTTCAAAGAAATATGTTTTATAATACTTTTCAAAACTCTCAACAGTGATTTTCATCACTCTTGTACCATATGTAACATAGAACAACCACTTTGTAATTAGTAGCTCCATTTTGTGCAAGCTGAGGAGTCTACCAATTTTGGCTATTTTTAGACCTCATTTAGACCTTCAAATAGCACCTAGAACCTATTTTTTAACTATGCCAATCACTAGATGTGAAACTGGTCAAAGCTAGTTAAAAAAACTATAAAGAGAGCTAGAGAGCTCATTTTTTAGGTTAGCTTGTATGAGTAGAGAAGATCTTAGAGCTATTTTGAGCTTGTAATTGAGATCTTGAGAATAGATTCTATTTTCCTATCTTCCATTGTGTCTTGCTTGTCTCTTACATGGGTCTGTGTATGTGTGTGTACATCTCTATGCTTCTCACCTTCACTCTCACTACATCTCGCATTCACGATCTTCATATCACTCTTATCTCTTCCACGGATTGACATTAAGGAGGTGGAGCTAAACTTAACGTGGTACTTACCATTGTGCTAGAGCAACACCAAATTTGGCATCGTTGTTGGGGATCGATTCTAGGATGAATGTGTGATGATAATTGGAAAGACAAAAGGAACCTAGAATACCAGGTGGTAGATGATTTTCCTCTACCTAGACCACATGAACACCCAAGAATATTAAGACCCACTCAATTAGTAAAGTCAATAAATAACTACTTTGATGGGACAGGAGACCCCTATGACCATATTGCGGAATTTAAGCAAGTATTACAAGCAGAGCAAGTAGAAGACATGTTCATGCAATACAATGCATTTGGGCTAACGTTAAAGAACACGGCTTTAACTTGGTTCCAACCATTGCAATAGAGGCAATTTAGGGACATCCATCACTTGTTAGACTCATTCATCATAGAATTCTCTAAAAGTGGAATCAGGCATGATACTTCTTTGTTGATTCATAGTTTCAAACAAACCCCTCAGGAAATAGTCAGACTTGCAGGACATAGGTTTACACAATACATTGAGAGATGTCCGATGCAAGAATTACCCTCATAGGCCAAGCAAGTGTCATTGTTTTTAGATGGCCTCTTGAGCTCTAAACTACGCTCCTATGTATACTTGAAGGAACCCAGAAAACTAGAGCAATGTGTAAGAATTTGTATAGACATTGAGGACAACTTAGGAGACGAGTTGGAACTCTCAAAGTCTATAAGGACTCATATTGTTCATCTCTAGCATCCTCAAAATTGTCTAACTCAATGGAGGACCTAGTAGAAAAAGTGGCCCAGAAACTAGGAGTTTCTAGTAAACAGATGCCTAGGTTGACAACAAACAAGTGTTGTTACACCTGTGGTGGTGATCATATGGCAAATGTGTGTCCCAATGCAAGATAACCACAAGCCAACCCTAGTGGCCAATATTGTACGATTGAGAGGCAATACACGAATCATATGGCTCAGGATTGCCCATACAACAAACAAGTAGTACGACATAACTACCCACAAGCATACCCTCAACCAGGGAGATATCAAGGTCAATATAATGCTCAGCCTCATTACTATAGGCCTGCTCAAAACTATCCTTATCTGGCTCAACAGAGACCACAACCTGTTTTAGCTCAGCAGCCACCCCACTAGCTAATGTCATCCTAGTCAAATATGCTGCTATAGAAGAGAACCGCAATAGGGCTTTAGTGCCTTCTTCACCCCTCATCATAGAAAGTGACCCTAATTCTAACAGTTTCGAATCTACTCATGTAAATAGTCCATCCGCATATTACATAGAGTCACCAGAACATGTGGAAACATATCAATACGATAGTCCACCATTGGAACCCATTTGGGAGCCCAATTATGCTAACGTGATGTACGCCAACCCTAATCTGCGACCCCAATTGAGACAACAAAGACCACAGGGCCCTAGAGGACCATGCTTTAGGTGCCAAGGAGATCATTTCATAAGTAGGATAGTCACAATACTATAACATACAAGGCTTTTGTGTCGAATGTGGTAAAGAGCATGTCATCAAAGATTGTCCCAAGAACCCTACTAATGCTTCAAAAGTGGCACCGATCAACGTGATAGGTATTGTACACAATGAAGATGGATCCAACCCTACATATGTGCCTATCCAAGCTATAACAAGAGCCCAAGCGCTATTATGGAATCAACAGCTTAATATTGAGAAAATAGCTGGAATTAGTGAAGCTAGAGAGTCTAGTAATAAAAAGACAAAATCTTGGAAGGATTCCAAAGAAAGAATTAAGAGAAAGTGGAGTAAAATGATAATTGAGTTGGAAGGAAGTTTAAAGGAATCCAAGGCCAAAATCCTAGAATTGACTTCTCAAGAATCTAATGAGGAGAACTTAGCTCAGAGATCAGGATCAGTTTTGGTGGAACCCATACCGAAAAACTTAGACATGATGTTTCGTGCATATCAGGCTAGATTAAAAGAAGGACCCCAGATAGCTGAAATGAGTAAGAACTATCCAAGAGCAGATCTAAAAATGAGAGAACAAAACTTTACATGAAGATGGTAGAATTAGCACAAACTATGTTTGAAGCCTTTCGTTATCTTAATTGGAACAACATGCAAAACCTAAATTACACTTTCAAGGACTATTGGAGAGGTAAGAATACTTGGTCAATAGCAACGAGAAAAAGAATCTGTATAGGAATCTGAATGACTTTGAGACCGAAGAAAAGAATGCACCACCCCTGTCTCAAGTACCAAATACAGAGGTTGAAGACAACCTGTCTTCCATACATAAATACTCGCACAAATTTCTAAGAGAAAGCCAAGAAGAGAAGTGTAGAAAAGAACACGGAACCCATCCTCCTCTTCAAGAAATAGACGACTTGCAAGAGCAATTTCCCCAAGACACTCCCTCCATTTATGATGATGTAGAGGAAATCTATTAGCATGAGAGCACCCACTATAATAGTGAGGAATGAAGAATCAGTAATCCCTAGAAACACGAAAGTAATCAAGAACGCTAAAGTTCAATGCCATCTCACTCTAGAGGAGTTGTTAAAGATTAAACCAGAATTATGGAAGCATGTAGCAAATCAATTCCCTGAGCTTGCTATTGCTCCCTCACAGATAGGACCACACAAGAAGGTACAAGAGATACCTGTAGAAAGAATCAGATATGTAAGCAAAGGAGAGGAAGGTAACACTTATCTTCCAATAACCCATCAGGGCTACACCACCAAAGCCATCTTAGATTCAGGAGCCGGAGTAGCCATTGCTACCATTGCTTTATGGAAACGTTGGGGTAAGCTAGCATTAAGACCCACTAGGATGAAGCTACAAATGGCCGATGGACATATAGAGAAGCCATTAGGCTTACTAGAAGGCATATCTCTCACCACCTGTGGTGTGGAGTTCAAGCATACTTTTGCCATTTGTGATTTTGGGAAAAATCATACTTACAATATGATTTTAGGATGACCATTCATGAGTCACTTGAAAATCATACAAGATTGGGGAACTAATTCCTTGTACTTGCAACATTTAGTAGTTAATACTAAAGTCAATCTTAAAGCCTATTCCCATCGAGATGTACCACCAATACAATGGAATACCATCCATAAGACACAAGAAGAAACAGAATCGGTACACTCATTGGAATCAGACCCATCATGGTTACACGAGGATACTCATCTATGGATGTGTAAAATAGATAAACAAGAGGAAGAATGGTTAGAAGCAAGGGCCTACAAGACCGTACTCAATGCAACTCCCTTTCATATGGTTTTTGGTCAAAATGTTGTGCTTCCTTTGGACTTCTTGATACCCACCCTTAAGGTTGCACAAGAACATCATGAAAGACAATAGTTACGCAATATAACACAGGAGCAATAGCAGAGAAGATAACAGATATAGGAGAATCTCAACAATTTTCTACTAGCAGCAAGTACAAAGATGATGGCGTTGTCCACCCGTGCGCTCTCAAGGTAGAGCTTAAATGGTGATCTAGACAACTCTAGATAGGGAGATACAAGGTAGAGGTATGCTGGCTCAACTCGGTATCTTAGGAAGTGCAGAAGTCATGTATATATAGGATCATGGGTGGCCTGCCATGGACGGCTATACATGGGCGGTAGAGCGTGGGCGGCCACCGCCCGCGTAATTGCCATACACGGCTTAGATTGGTTGAACCGACCTAACAAATATAAATGATTTCTGACTCCGACAGGGAATATTCCCTTTACCGTCACGCCGGGGGCGCTGCCCCCGAACCCCCACCAGGGGGCCCGCTGGCCCCCTGGGACCCCCCAGTCAGGGGGCCCGCTGGCCCCCTTGGACCCCCCAGCCGGGGCTGCTCACCGCTGCCCCGGACCCCACAATTGGGGACCCTGGTAACTCCCTTTCCTTATAATATCTTACATGGTCCAATATGACCTTCATCCAACATTCAAGTTGGGATTCCCATCAATTGGGTAATGCACGCTTGGCTTCTCCTCATAAAGGGGGCCTTACAAAATGTGCATACAATCATGAGGGGTAGACATTGATCATATACTAACACCCCCCCTCAATGTTTACCGATGATAAATCAAGTAGGTCTCGGTCCTATGCCCATCTGTTGAAGATGCTTGTTGAGCTGCTCTCTTCCAAGTGCTTTAGTGAATATGTCAGCACAATTTGCCTCTGTTGGGCAATATTCTAGCTCCACAATTTCATCTTCAATTAGCTCACGAATGTAATGGTACTGTACTTCTATGTGCTTGGTGCGAGCATGAAATACTTGGTTCTTTGCAATAGCCATACAACTTTGATTATCACACTTGAGTACAATTGGCATATTTGATGGAAAGCCTATATCTGCAAGAATTCTCCTTAACCAGACTGCCTCACAAGAAGCAAAACAAGCTGCTTTGTACTCTGCTTCAGTGGAGGAGAGTGCGAGAGTTGGTTGCTTCCTACTTACCCAAGAAAATATTCCTGAACCAAGTGAGAAACAATATCCAGAAACTGATTTTCTAGAATCACAATCTCCAGCCCAATCTGAATCACAATATCCTTGGAGTGTATCACCTATGGTATACAAAATACCAAAATCCAAGGTTCTTGCAATGTACCTTAGAATTCGCATTCCAGCATTCCAGTGACTCTCCTTAGGTTTGTTGGAAAACCTGCTTAACACTCCAACAGCATAGCAAATGTCTGGTCTAGTGTTGCACAGAAAAATAAGACTTCCAACGAGCTTCCTATACTTCTTAGCATCTACATCAGGCATGTTATCATCCATAGATAGCTTATGATTTACCTCCATAGGTGTGCTAGTTGGTTTGCAGTCCATCATTCCAAATGCCTTGAGAATTTCTTTGGAATATTTTTGTTGTGAGATGAAAATGCCATCCTTCCTTTGCCATACTTCAATTCCCAGACAAAAATGGAGTAGACCTAAGTCTGTCATTTCAAACTCAGTTCCCAAGCTGATCCGAGTTTGATTGATGAGTTCCTGATGATCTCCTGTAATGATCAAATCATCTACATATACAATGACAACAACTAGCTTGCTATCCCTTTTCGTTACATACAGGTTAGCATCAGAAGTACTTCTTTCAAAACCCATATTTTTGAAAAAATGATCTATTCGTTGGTACCAAGCCCGTGGAGCTTGCTTAAGTCCATACAAAGCTTTCTTCAACCTGCAAACTTTATTTTCTGAATTGGGCACCTCAAAACCTGGTGGTTGAGATACATATACCTCCTCCTTGAGGTGACCATTCAAAAATGCAGATTTGACATCCATCTGGAAAATAGGCCAAGACTTTTGTGCAGCTACTGCAAGTACCGTCCGAATAGTTGTCATGCGTGCTGTTGGTGCAAAAGTTTCTTGAACATCAAATCCTTCAATCTGTGAAAAACCCTGTGCAACTAATCGTGCCTTATACTTTTCTAATGTTCCATCAGCTTTATACTTAGCTTTCCAAATCCATTTAGTACCTATTACCTTCTTCTTTGGCGGCAAGTCGACTAGATCCCATGTATCATTTTTGAGTATACTATCATACTCAGACTGCATTGCCGCTCTCCAATCTGGATCATCAAGGGCTTCTTCAATGGTGGTAGGTTCCTTTATCGAACCCATGATATCTGCCATTAGAGCCATGTTAACAATGTGTTCTGAGGCTCTCCTTTGCTCCTCTATTCTCTTTGATCTTCGTAATCCATCCGATGATGATTCTGGTACATCTACATGTGGATTGTGATCATCAAAGAGCTGTTGTGCCCACTTCGGTAGTGGCTTACGCTGTGCAGCTACAACTGGTTGGCTTTTTATTGAGGAAATTTCTCCATTAGATGTTTCCTCCTCCTCAACTTTAACCTGTCTTTTGATAGGCACAAGGTGAGATATTTCTCCGCTTGATGAGATAGTAGATTTACCTTTATCTTCTACTAAGTGTGGTCGTTCATCAAACACCACATCTCGGCTGACAAAAATCTTCCTTGCCTCAGGATCCCATAACCTGTATGCTTTAGACTCTTCACTATATCCTAGGAAGACACACTTTTTGCTTTTTGAATCCAACTTTGATCTTGTTGAATCAGGAATATGTGCATAACAGAGACAACCAAAAATTCTGAAATGCAAAACTGAAGGCTTTTTACCAGAATATGCTTCTTGAGGAGTCATCCCCTTTAAAGCTTTTGTGTAGCTTCGATTGAGGATGTAGACTGCTGTATTGACTGCTTCTGCCCAGAATGAATCAGGCATGTCTTGAGCCTTCAACATACAACGAGCCATTTCAACTACTGTCCTGTTCCTATGCTCAACAACGCCATTTTGTTGGGGTGTATGAGCTGTGGTAAGTTGCCTTTTCACACCATGCTCCTTACAGTAATTGTTGAATTCTGTTGACAAGAATTCACCTCCTCTATCTGTTCTAAATTTCTTCAGTTTCCTTCCTGATTCATTTTCTACATACTTATGCCACGTTTTAAATTTTTCAAAAGCATCAGCCTTCTCTCGAATGAAATAAACCCACATCTTTCTACTATAATCGTCGACTAACAGCAAGAAGTAGAAAGATCCTCCTAAAGCAGGTGTAGACATTTTACCGCAGAGATCAGCATGTACCAACTCTAGAGGAGCTTGAGATCGATTGCTGGTCTCTCTTGGAAATGCCTTTCGTTGTTGCTTGCCCATCATACAAGCTTCACAAGGTTCCTGCAACTCTGAAAATGCAGGCATATGAGCAACCATCCCTGTTCGTTGCATCTCCTTCAAAACTGCAAATCCGAGATGCCCAAATCGTCGGTGCCATAACCTGCTTACATCTTTATCTTCTGTAGCAGTTAAAGCACTTAACTCATACAAGTTATCCCGTCGTATGCCTTTACCTACAACATTACCTGATGAATCCATGATTTCTGCACCACTCTTATTGAAGTGAACTTCGAGTCCACGATCTGTTATTGCAGAAACTGACAACAAATTTCTTTTGAGTGTAGGTACATAGAGAACATCGGATAACTTTTTCTCAACACCTGGAGAAGTGATAAAAGAGATGGTTCCAGTTCCTTTAGCTGGACACTTGGAGTCATTTCCCACCACTACATTGATGGATTCCCGCAGAGGCACTAGGGAACTATACCAATCCTTTTTACTAGTCATATGGCGAGAAGCTCCACTATCTAAAATCCATGGCTCATCAACACGAGCTTGAGCAGATGAACATACCTCTTCAATAGCTACCCAAAGTTCCAGCTCTGTGTTGTTTGCAGACTCTTTGTTCTTCCATGATGATTTTACAGTCCCATTCCGTTCATCAGCTTGCTTCTTTCTGCAATCCTTGATGGCATGGCCTTTCTTTTCACAATAGAAGCAACTTCCTGTGAACTTTTTCTTCTTTGGCTTCTTCTTTGATCCCTCTGAAGAGCCTTTACCTTTTGCATTTGCTGAGAATGCAGCATCAGTTGTACTTTGCCGATTCTTCAGCCGCATCTCTTCTTCTAAAAGCATGGCACAAAACTCTTCAAATGTAAGAGGAGTTGGCCTTACCTGAGTGTTAAGGGCTGTTACTAATCCATCATACTTTGCTGGAAGAACACGTACAGATCTTCGAGCCAGCTCTTCTGGTGTTATAACAACACCAACTGCAGCCAATTGATCTTGAAGATGCTTTATCCATTTGATAAAATCTTCAGCCTTTTCAGAATCAGAATGCTTTTCATTTGCCAACTGATTTTCTAAATTCTGTATCCTAGTGTGGTTCTTGGTCTCATATTGTCGAGCCAATATGCCCCAAGCCTCATGTGCTTTAGTAGTATGTTGAACTAAAGTAAGCACAGAATCACTTACACTAGTGACAATCGCACATAATGCATCAGCATTCCGCCTCTTCCAAGCTCGTAGAAGATCTGGATCTGGCTGAATCATCAATCTTGAATTTGCTGGATCTTCAACTGGTATAGGCTCTGGATCCAATCCCATCGGTCCCATGACAGTGTCAAGTAATTCATAGGAGTCCAAAATTGCATAAATTTTGAACTTCCAGAGTGTATAATTGGTTCCATCCAGCTTCCCTTCAGTGAATGCAGGTGGACGAATTCGAATAGGTGCAGCATTAACATTAGCTGAAGCACCAAGACTACTATTCGACGATGAAGCCATCATGTAATCACTCGAATAATCTACTGATATTCTAGTCTGCTAGTAGGCTAAAATAATGATACTTCTCAAGCTATTCGAACCTTACAGCTCTAATACCATGAAAGACAATAGTTACGCAATATAACACAGGAGCAATAGCAGAGAAGATAACAGATATAGGAGAATCTCAACAATTTTCTACTAGCAGCAAGTACAAAGATGATGGCGTTGTCCACCCGTGCGCTCTCAAGGTAGAGCTTAAATGGTGATCTAGACAACTCTAGATAGGGAGATACAAGGTAGAGGTATGCTGGCTCAACTCGGTATCTTAGGAAGTGCAGAAGTCATGTATATATAGGATCATGGGTGGCCTGCCATGGACGGCTATACATGGGCGGTAGAGCGTGGGCGGCCACCGCCCGCGTAATTGCCATACACGGCTTAGACTGGTTGAACCGACCTAACAAATATAAATGATTTCTGACTCCGACAGGGAATATTCCATGGAATATTCCCTTTACCGTCACGCCGGGGGCGCTGCCCCCGAACCCCCACCAGGGGGCCCGCTGGCCCCCTTGGACCCCCCAGCCGGGGCTGCTCACCGCTGCCCCGGACCCCACAATTGGGGACCCTGGTAACTCCCTTTCCTTATAATATCTTACATGGTCCAATATGACCTTCATCCAACATTCAAGTTGGGATTCCCATCAATTGGGTAATGCACGCTTGGCTTCTCCTCATAAAGGGGGCCTTACAAAATGTGCATACAATCATGAGGGGTAGACATTGATCATATACTAACACATCAGTGGACTGGCCATGAATTATCATCAAGAATAATGGACTTGGAACGATTAGGAGAAACCGGGCTGAAAGCAGCAGCAAGTATATATGAAGCAAAGAAGTGACAGAAAGCCTATTTCGACACACATGTGAAAGACAAAGGCTTAAAAGAAGGAGATTTAGTCCTAATGTATACTCTGAAACAGCATGCATGGAAACTAGAAAAGCGAGGTTATGGACCTATGATCATTAACAGACTCTCAACAAGTGGAGCAGTACAATTAGCCACCCTAGAAGGAGACATAATGCTTAATTACATTAGTGGCTATAGAGTCAAGCTTTATCAAGAACCTCTTACTGAGGACATGCTTAGACGACTCACGTTGGCAAAAAAGCGTAAGGAGGAAGAACAAAGAATACACGCCGAAGCTCAGGCAGAAGCTATAGAATGCATTAAGTGCATGAAGCTAAGAAGACAAGAACTAGGGAGAGAACATTATAACCATTTGGAAACAATACCCAGATACCCCATGGCCATGTGTCAAGCAAAGTCAATCACTCATCCTAGCATAGTGGATAGGAGACCATTCATTACAGTCAACCTAGAGCACGGCAACCCTTACCATGAGCTCAGGGCTTTAATTGATTCAGGTGCTGCGACTAGTGCGATTAGATGGTCCCACTATAAGGACTTAGGAATAGAAATGCGGCCAATTGAGGCATACCTCATAGGGCTAGGAGGCATGAAAACCCATTGCATGGGTGAGGTGGACCTTCCTATCCTCATACACGACGTGAACATGACAGCGAAGCTACTAGTGTGCCATGACGACGACCTGATAGAACCCCTAATCCTTGGCCAAGATTGGCTATATGATCACTCAGTGGACCTAAATCTTAGACAAGGCTCCTTGTAGATTGGAACCTTAGATCAGCAACGAGTGATACCTTTTGACTTCCCTAACAACAATCCACCTGAGGTATGTAACCCTAGACCATCCCATATGAACTGCATGTGAAGGAGGACCGGAAGATTTTTTGCGAGATCCCTCAGCTAAGCATGCTCCTTCCAAAGTCAACCCATGAGAGCTTGGTGATGGATAGTTTCCACACAAAAGAATGTCAACAGATTTTCCCTCGGTCTTCCAACAGTGGTCAGGTGGGTTTCATCAGTGATCAGGTGCATCAGGGGACACATGGGCAAAACACCCTGCGGTGCCCATCCTTCCACACTTACTGTGGTCTAGCCTAGATTTATGGTACAAAATGTTGCACTTCCTAAAGGGCAAGTTTTGCAAGTGTTGGACCTCCCTTCTTTTCCCAAGCAGAGTGTCCATCCGACCTCTCAACCCCAACCACAAAGGACTCACCCATGATTCAGGAACCCAAACCGACGACCCTACCAGATGACGCAAAGAAAGCAGCAGTATCAGCATCACAAAACAAGCGGCACGAGACAAATATGGGTGCCAAAAGGACAGAAAGCACCGAAAGATTTCAACAATGCAAAAAATGACAAGACGAAGTTTCAGCAGAATCAGAGGTAATATTTAACATCTCCTCAACCTTCTTCTACAAGTACGAACAATCAATAGATTTGGATCGCCAAGAAGTACCTGACAAATCGACCCACACCCATGCAGATTTGGGTACCCAAACAGTGCATTATAGCTCAACACTCAAGCCATGTAGCATATATCCCTCAAATATCTCTTCACCCATCAATACCACAACGTCCGATATCACCTTTTGTCCCTCAATAGAAACATACCACCCTCTCAACCACCCTTAGGAAATGGATACCGAAATGTATCCAAAAGCCTTCGCATGACTAATTGTATAACATTAACCCCATCCCAAACAACCAACTCCCTTGTAATAATTTTGTCACAACTAAACTTTGTATAAACTCATCTACACTAACCCAACATCACTTGTAATAACATCTCATCAAGCAATGTATGCCCTATTGAAAGCATGTAGGTGTCTAGAGACCAACATTAGTTTTGCAAAAAAATAATTGCATAAATCATCTCACAACACTTTGCACGGGTTACACATCGGTTATGGAAAGGGATTGCGGTCTCACTTTAATGGGATCAGGATTAATTTCCATACTAATGTGCTAATCTTTTGTAGTAGATCTTCTCCACATTTGCATCTATCATCATGCAGACAGAAGGACCGTCTGAAGCTGGCCCTAGTGTACCTGTGGTCAATTTTGGCAAATTACTGGCTAAGCCACACCCTACGTCACAACCACTTGAATTTCAAGGATTCCTAGGACCTATGCCGATTGATGATCCTCGTAGGGGATACACCGAAAAAGTTCACCATAATTCCCATTGGTTTCAAGGTTTAGCAGGACCTTTAGCGAACGTAGATTTTATTTTTGATGCCACGTTGACCTTTGATAGTGTTAAGTGGGGCAAGTATCAATTTTTCTCCAGAGAATTTGAAGCACTCCAAAATACATAAGAGTTAAAGAACATGAGGGCTAGAGCAGGTTTCATGGAATACTTCAGTGACCCATTACCCAAACCGGATTTTTATAGATGCTACTAGCTGGCCGTCGAGGTTGGAAAGTGCATCAGTTGGACATAAAAAAAGCCTTCTCGAATGGTGATTTGCAAGAAGAGGTCTATGTGAAGCAACCTCTTGGATTTGCTATGAAAGGGAAAGAGCATATGGTTTGTCGCTTGAATAAAGCCTTGTATGGTCTCAAGCAAGCTCCACATGCATGGTATGATAAAATCCATAAGCACTTGATTGCTCTTGGCTTCAAATGCAGTCCAATTGAAAGCACACTCTATGTACGCAAAAATGGGGCTGATCTTACAGTGTTGGTTCTTTATGTCGATGACATCCTCTTTGTTGAGAATATGAAAGTGCATCTCCCTTTTGTATCTTGGAGTCACTCTATTTCTATTTCATTTCCATTTTATATTATATCCTTTGTATTTGGGTACCTTGCCATTTGCTTCTACTAGTCGTATTCATTCTCCTTTCAGGGGAATTATCCCACATGAGATGTACTTTGGAGAGCCCTTCCCAAATCTATATAAGGAGGACCTCTCCCCCATTTGTATTTGCCTAGAAGCTTGAGGAGCCTACTCCATGCTCTTCGAAAGCTTATTTCTAATCCACATGAGTTTACCCATTTCATGGTCTACTCATTTTGAGTCTCACACACTCTTTGTTTTGTGAGTACACTCATCTTTTCATTTTGCTTCTGCCCGTGTACTCTCTACATGGTATCAGAGCACTAGATGGAGGTCTTGGTGGTGCATTTGGTGGTAACTTTGTTGGTGGTGGTGCTGATCTCCACCCATTTGGAGAAGCATATTGCCGTCATTTTACTCTTTGCGGCTTCATTTCGCTCATTTGCCCACCCTACCACCCATTTTTTTCCTCCTTTTGTACACCTTTTATACCCCATTTTCCCTCCCATCCTTGTTTATATTGTTTTTTGGTGCATTATGCAGTTAATGAATGTCTTGATAGCATTTGTAGTGCATCTCATTATATTGAAGTGTTTCTAATCACTGTTGTGGCATTTCCTAAATGATCTTCTTGATTCTCATTATTACTTGTCATTACTCTCTTTTGTTCAAAATAGCATCTTGCATAATTTCACCATTGTTTATTCATTGCATCCTTGTCGTGCAACCTTTTATGCACATCTTTTCTTTGCCATCATATGCAACGCAGTGGATATCATTGTTTATCCTTTGGAATGTACTCCTCTCTAGTTCTGAGGACTACAACAATTCTTCAACAATGAAATGCATGTTGGAATGCTTGATGACACGAAGTGTGCTACAATCTAGCGAGCATCCTGCAAAGCGCTATGTTGTTGCTTAGGTGCTGCAAGATTTATGGTGACTAAGAAAGCCATTAGAAGCATGAGGTCCAGTGAATGGCTTTGACAAATGCCAAGGGCCTGTACAACAAATCATCATGTACACCTACGTGATGCCACACATGTGTGCACTCTAATTGCATGCATTTTGTAGAACAAATATTGTAGAAGTTGACATTGATGTGTTTGCAAAATCTGCATGTGTACAACAGTAAGCATGTTGCAGGCACCAGTTACACATGTATGTTTCTTCACCGATATTCGGATAGGACCTGCTACAATACATGTGTTGATGGCGATGACAACACCTTGAACAGATAAAGAGGAGCTCTGCAATGCCAACATCTCCACACATGCTACAAAGTCTCTCGTCAGGCACGATCCACACAGCTTTGTCATAGTTAGGGGCAGAAATACTAAATTAGAGCTCAACATTTCGGATCTTGACTAGTAAGCAGGCCTTTTGATGATGGTATATGCACTGGAACTCCAAGGATTCATCATCCTACAGCTCAGGTGACAAAAGAGAATCAAATCAAAGTAGAGAAATTGCATATGAGTTCCATCTATGTATCTTTAGTCCAAATGGGCTTGCGGATGGCAGCACAACATGGGAGAGAAAGTGAATGAGAGAGAGAGAGAGTAGAGCATTCTTTTGCTATGAGCACAACTCACACTATTACCCTCATGGATTCATAGTTCCAAAATGCATTGTTACGCTCTAGCCCCCACAAAGGATCTATGCACAAGTCCTTCATAAAAAACGATAGAGAAAGATTAGATCAATCTGGTGACATCCTTCAAAGCGCTACTACCATTTGTGTTCTTTCCCAGGGAACCCTGTTGTGTGCATCCTATAGAGGCATGATCTGTTATTAGTTTTGGCTTTAGTCAAGATTGGCTTGGTTGTGAAATTTTTTGATGACAGGTGCACAGTTCATGATCTATCAAATGGTGACATAATTATTGCTTCTGGAATTTTATGTCGTGGGCTCTATAAGCTCATAGACTATGAAAGATCTGTGAATGATTCTACATGTGCAGTACATGATTCTAAAGCTATGTCACATGCAAAGCTTTGGCATCCACGCTTTGGTCATTTGAATTTTGCTAGTTTGCTACACCTACAAAAATCTCAAATGGTGTCCTCTTTGCCCAAAATTCACGCACTCGAAAAACATGTTTGTGAAGCCTGCGCTATGGCTGAAATTCTTTCTTCACAAAAGCTTTTGCCTCTATGCACGGATCACGGTGATGAATACATGTCACATGACTTTAATGCTTTCCTTTGTGAAAGAGGTATTTCACACCAATGTACGGGGCCATATACACCTCAGCGAAATGGTGTTGCCGAGCGTAAAAATAGAACTCTACTTGAAATGGCACAATGTATGGTTAAAGAAAAGCACCTTCTTGATAAGTTTTGGATGGAAGCGGTCATGTGTGTAGATTATGTGTTGAATTGCTGCCCTACAAAAGCATTGAGAGTCATCACTCCTTATGAAGCCTAGAATGGAGATAAGCCCATGGTATGTCATATGCGTGTGTTTGGTTGTTTGGCATATGCTCTTGTGCCATCACAACAATGTCACAAACTTGATGACAAGGCAAAGAAATGTATATTTTTTGGTTATAGTGCTGAAAGTAAGGGATATCGTTTGTATCATCCATTGAGAAACACAATTATTACGGGTCAAAATATGGTATTTGCTGAAAATTCAGTTTTCCCTCTTCTTGAATGCAAAAAATAGCCAACACTCATGCCTTTGTTCCAAAATGGTGTGCTTGACTATGGTTACATCTTATGTTAAGAATTCAAGTACATATTCTCTTTATACACATAGGTACTACTTGGAGTTTATGGAGGCAGTGGCATCCATATCAGAAGGAGTCATATTCGGCATAGGTACAAGAGAATCAGTACATGTATGCTTTATGCATATTTGGATGAGGTGTTCGAGAAGGTATGGTCATATGACTTTGAGGATTTCTTGCAGCAAACTTGTTAGCATTCTTTGCTACTTTTGTAAGTATGTGATCTTTTCACACACATGTCTAACTTAGGGTCTTCCATAGCCTAAGGTTAGATGAGGGTTTATTGATTATTAGTTTTAGACTGATCCTTCCTATTTTAGTCACTCATATTCACTCTTCTACAACCTATTAGGTCACACATCTCATGTATATTCAAATTTCTGTCCATACATCTGAATATGTTTATTACATTTGTATATACACTCTTCCATCTATTTTTGTTCACATAGAGTGGTTGAGAGTTTTGCTCCCACATTGTACATTGAACATTGGTATATATGATAGTGTGAGTAAGCCTTGGCTTACGTAACACTTCACACATGTTGTCTAATCTTTCTCTATCTTTGTCTCATCATTTGTATGATTAAGTGTGGTATGTTCATGTTTTGTCAGAAGATTGCTAGATTCTATGTTGTATATGCTGGACCTATGGAACCTTGGACCTGTGGTATTAGTATTGGGCCTACTAAATTTCCAACATTTGGTATCAAAGCTTTAGGGTTTTGATATCAGAGTTCATTCAGGCTCTCAGATTCCCAAGTTCCCAGACTTCCAGGTTTACAACATATGATTTAAGAGCACCTTCTAACATTTGACATACATACTTAATCTAGATGAGTAGAGATTTGAGAATTAGACAATTTAGTTACATGTTTATTCATCAGTGTGGAGTATGAAGTTGATGATCTATTAGAAGCCGAATATTTTTGGAAGAGTATGCAAATACTTTATAAAATTATTGTTTGAAGACCCAGACTTGATGAAGAGAAGTCTACTTCAAATTCAAGGAAGAACAATGGTTTGGAGAAGATGAAGGAATTAGATCAACATCAAATCGCAGGTATCAATTTCTACTATCATATTATCATTTACAGGTCATATCTTAGAAGACAGTTATGAAGAGATTTGAAGGATTCAAGGAGTGCTTTGATACACTTTCATTATTTGAAAGATAAAGGCTACATCAAAACAGGTATCTAGAGGTTTTTCTAGAGAGTTTTGAGAGATCTCTTTCATGGCAAGAAAGCTCATCTAAGAAGATAAATTTGGAAATGGGATGAGTTTTTGTGTTCAGCCAATTTTCTATTGTAAGTTGGTTGAATATCCAAGTACAAAATTTGATTTAGAGAGGTAACTCTAGAAAGGTAATTCATCATTCAGACAAAAGGTTGGTGAATTTAGTCATTTCAGACATTTGAAGCAGAGATGATAAAACATGATTCTATGTTCATTTCCATTTGTATACCATGTTTATTTTATCTCTTACTCTTAGTACTAGAGAAAGAGAAAAAGTTCATTTGAAGAGGTCAAGAGTGCTTGCTACTTCAAGATGAAGAGAACAAAAGGTATGGAAGAGAATTTTGAAGATGTTGACATCATCATCAGGTGGAAGAAAGATGCAGAAGAAGAACCTCCTTTTCTCATATATTTTCCATATACTTTTCCTACTTAATCCTCTACATCCAAAGACAAGTCTATGAGAACATCTTGTGTGAAGATAGTTTAAAGAAGAAGCAATTTCTTGTTTTGCATGATACTTGGTCATGATTTAGTAGGTTTTGACAAAGAATTGCATTGAGAGAAAGAAAAGCAGCAGATCTTGAAGACAACTTGTATGTTTTGACTCATATGTATGAGTTATATATAAGTTAAAGTTTTTGAGCAAGCAGCTTATATGTTCTCTCAAAAGAATTCTTGGAGTGTCAATACAGAGCTACTTGGTATATGAAAAGTTGCAAAGAAGTATATTTCTTCTTTATCTAACTCTTAAGTTAAAAGAGTTTTTTGTAGCAGATGTTGAAGACTTGGGTTGAGGTTTTGTGTTTGGAAAGGTTACCTCATCTTCAGTATTTTCAGAAAACTTCAGAAAATTCAGATTTTTGATGTACTAGTCAATTGAAGAATCTACTTTCTATGATTGTCTTGATTTTTGGATACATGCTTGTATTCAAAAAGATGTTCCATTAGATACTATCACTTGATTGAGAAGTGGAATTAGCCAAAAGAAAATCAAGAAGGTATTATCACATTTCACCCGGGTAGAATATGAAAAGATGAAGTATCAACTTGCAGCTTTTGGAGTTCTCAAGGTGAGAAGTTTGTCCACTTATATTTCAAGTAGGAGTTGCAGATCCTTGGGAAGGAAAAGTTTTTACAACTTTATATGAGAAGCATGGACACTTTTAGACATTCAGGTAGCAAATCAAACACTCAGTCATGAAGGTTTGATGAGAGCAGATTCTACACAAGTATTTTGTTGGAAAGATCATAGATCTCGTATGATCTTATATGATCTTGGATGATCTTGAAGGTCTTGAAGATCTTGAGTATTTATGAGTCAATTGTCTATCCTTTGTTTGTAAGGTCTTTAACATTGGAAGAAGTAAGTCAAAGATTCAAGTTTTATCAGATTTGTGTTGCAAAGAGATAGAAGAAGATACTTGTTATGTTATAGAAGATTATGGATCCTAAAATTTTGTTTCAGATACAAGTATTGATTATTAAAAACCAGATTTATGAAGGAAAATGTTCCATATTTCATAAAGCCTGATATAATTTGAAGAATTTTGGATACTAGAGTTAAATCATCTAGGGGGTGATGAAACATGAAGACTTATTTTCAGCCATATGTAAAAGAATGCAGAGTCATACCTACAGGTATTCCTATATTTCCTTTGTCAGGTTCTCTTTATGTTCCACCTTTGAAAGAAGAAGGAAGAAGGAGAATGTTTGGAGAAAGTTCCTATTAGGGTGTTCTTGTTCAGGAGAAGATTCCAGAGTTCTATTCAAGAGAAGCTTGATATTTCAGAGAGGTATGTTTTAGAAGTGCACACATTTATGTTTATACCAGACTCTAAAGGAAAGAGGTATCAAAGACTTACAGATTGAACAAGGATGAAGACATGATGACATCATAGATTTTTTTATGACACTCATGAGTTGATTTCAATTGATTTTAGTTGAGATTTCAGTTGAGTTGAGTTGAGTTGACTTGAAGTATAGTGAGAGATGAACCAATAGTGTTCATAATACACTAAGTTGTGAGTTGTCAATCACAGGTTCCAAGATTCAATTCTTGATTCTGTTTCGTGTATTTACATGACACAGGATAAGTATGTTGAGAAACCTTTTTGTAAGGTAAATTCAAATATGTGGATCCTAGTGTATGTTTTCAGGTTTGTGAAGATAGGAGATAGCAGGTTCAGAGTCAGTACTTGCTACATTTGTTGTCAAGTAGTCATTGGTTGATGTGTACACTATTGGATATATAGTTTGCATATTTTCTCAAGTATTATGGTTCATATTTAGCAAGTTCAAGTTTGAAGGAAAGTCAAATTCAGTTTTGAAGAAGACTTTTGAACAAAAGATTTGAAGGATGATTTGGGGAGTACAAGCTTGAAGCTTGTGATAGTTTGTAGCTTTCATAGTTTGCAGATCCAGTCTAGATTGTACCAATATGACATTGCAGGGGGATTGTTGGAAACAATGTGATATAGAACATTGTCCATGGTCCAATATTGTTCAGTAGCACAGCATATGAAGCAACTGTTGTAGTGGTCTCTACAAGCAAATCGCGTGGGCATATTGGTCTACAAGAAGTTGTTGAAAAGCAATTCAATTGGTCTGAGTTCAATCCCCGATTCCAGCAGCGCAAATCAGCAACTTGATGGTGTGGATCGGCCATTCACATGATGTATTTGAAGATTATCTTCTACATGAAGATTTTGGGTTACTTCAAAGACATTGGATGGTGGTTAACATAAGATTTACATCTTATGTTAAGAATTCAGGTACATATTCTCTTTATGCACACAGGTACTACTTGGAGTTTATGGAGCTAGTGGCATCCATATCAGAAGGAGTCCTATTTGGCATAGGTACAAGAGAATCAGTACATGTATGCTTTATGCATATTTGGATGAGGTGTTCGAGAAGGTATGGTCATATGACTTTGAGAATTTCTGGCAGCAAACTTGTTAGCATTCTTTGCTACTTTTGTAAGTATGTGATCTTTTCACACACGTGTCTAACTTAGGGTCTTCCATAGCCTAAGGTTAGATGAGGGTTTGTTGATTATCAGTTTTAGACTGATCCTTCCTCTTTCAGTCACTCATATTCACTCTTCTACACCCTATTAGGTCACACATCTCATGTATATTCAGATTTCTATCCATACATCTGAATATGTTTATTACATTTGTATATAAACTCTTCCATCTATTTTTGTTCACATAGAGTGGTTGAGAGTTTTGCTCCCACATTGTACATTGAACATTGGTATATATGATAGTGTGAGTAAGCCTTGGCTTACGTAACACTTTACACGTTGTCTAATCTTTCTCTATCTTTGTCTCATCATTTGTATGATTAAGTGTGGTATGTTCATGTTTTGTCAATATTGGAAGATTGCTAGATTCTATGTTGTATATGCTGGACCTATGGAACCTTGGACCTGTGGTATTAGTATTGGGCCTACTAAATTTCCAACATCCATGCTCGTGGCAAGCTCATTTCTAATCCACATGAGTTTACCCATTTCATGGTCTACTCATTTTGAGTCTCACACACTCTTTCTTTTGTGAGTACACTCTTCTTTTCATTTTGCTTCTGCCCGTGTACTCTCTATATGGTATCAGAGCACTAGGTGGAGGTCTTGGTGGTGCATTTGGTGGTAATTTTGGTGGTGGTGGTGCTTGAGTTTGGTGGTGCTGATCTCCACCCATTTGGAGAAGCACATTGCCATCATTTTACTCTTTGGGGCTTCATTTCGCTCATTTGCCCACCCTCCCACCCATATTTTTCCTCCTTTTGTACACCTTTTATACCCCATTTTCCCTCCCACCCTTGTTTCTATTGTTTTTTGGTGCATTATGCAGTTAATGAATGTTTTGATAGCATTTGTAGTGCATTATATTGAAGTGTTTCTAATCATTGTTGTGGCATTTCCTAAATCATCTTCTTGATTCCCATTATTACTGGTCATTACTCTCTTTTGTTCAAAATAGCATCTTGCATAATTTCACCATTTTTTATTCATTGCATCCTCATCGTGCAACCTTTTATGCACATCTTTTCTTTGCCATCATATGCAACGTAGTGGATATCATTGTTTATCCTCTGAACTGTACTCCTCTCTAGTTTTGAGGACTACAACAGTTCTTCAACAACGAAATGCCTACTCGAATGCTTGGCGACACGAAGTGTGCTACAGTCTAGCAAGCATCCTGTGGAGCGCTATGTTGTTGCTTAGGCGCTGCAAGATTTTTTGGTGACTAAGAGAGCCATTAGAATCACGAGGCCCAGTGAATGGCTTTGACAAATGCCAAGGGCTTGTACAAAAAATCATCCTATACACCTAAGTGATGCCACACATGTGTGCACTCTAATTGCATGCATTTTGTAGAACAAATATCATAGAAGTTGACATTGAAGTGTTTGCAAACTCTGCATGCGTACAACAGCAAGCATGTTGCAGGCACCAATTACACATGTATCCTTCTTCATCGATATTTGGATAGGACCTGCTGCAGTACATGTGTTGCTGGCAATGACAACACCTTGAACAAATAAAGAGGAGCCCTACAATTCCAACATCTCCACACAATTTCAAAGCCTCTCGTCAGGCAGGATTCATTTGTGCAGCCACAGCTTTGTCATAGTTAGGGGCAGAAAATACTAAATCATAGCTCAACGTTTTGGATCTAGACTAGTAAGCAGGTCTTTTGATGATGGTATATGCATTGGAACTACGAGGATTCATCATCCTGCAGCTCGGGCCACAGATGAGAATTAGATCAAACTAGAGAAATTGCATATGAGCTCCATCTGTGTATCTACAGTCCAAATGGGCTTGTGGATGGCAGCACAACACGAGAGAGAAAGCGAATGAGAGAGAGAGAGTAGAGCATTCTTTTGCTCTGAGCACAACTCACACTATTACCCTCGTGGAGTCATAGTTCCAAAACGCACAGTTACACTCTAGCCCCCACAAAGGATCTATGCACAAGTCCTTCATAAAAAAGATAGAGAAAGATTAGATCGATCTGCTGACATCCTTGAAAGCGCTACTACCATTTGTGTTCTTTCCCGTGGAACCTTGTTGCGTGCATCCTATAGAGGCATGATCTGTTATTAGTTTTGGCTTTAGCCAAGATTGGCTTGGTTGTGAAATTTATTGATGACAGGTGCATAGTTCATGATCTATCAAATGGTGACGTAATTACTGTTTCTGGCATTTTATTTCATGGGCTCTATAAGCTCATAGACTATGAAAGATCTGTGAATGATTCGGCATGTGTAGTACGTGATTCTAAGGCTATGTCACATGCAAAGCTTTGGCATGCACGCTTTGGTCATTTGAATTTTGCTAGTTTGCTACACCTACAAAAATCTCAAATGGTGTCCTCTTTGCCCAAAATTGAGGCACCCGGAAAACATGTTTGTGAAGGCTATATTTTGGGCAAAATGTAGCATTCCTCCTTTCCAAAAGATGGTTCGGTTCGAGCTACTATGAAATTGCAGCTTGTACATAGTGGTGTTTGTGGTCCTATGCAGACACCTTCTTTTGGAAACTATCTTTACTTCGTGACTTTCATTGATGATTTTTCTAGGCATGGATGGGTATATCCACTCAAAGCAAATTCTAAAGCGCTTATGTGCTTCAAACAGTTTTTGGTTTTGGCTGAAAATATGTCAGCATGTAAAACGGGCAGCCTCCGTTCTAATCGAGGAGGGGAAAATATGTCTTCAGACTTTAATGCATTTATGGTTGAACGTGGGATAAAACATCAGTGTATAGTGCCGTATACACCTCAATAGAATGTGATTTCTAAACGCAAGAATAGTTCACTCATGGAGATGGCGAGGTGTATGGTCAAGAGTCGGCCTTTATCACATAGTTTCTGGCTTGAGGTTGTTATGTGTGCAGCACATGTACTAAACAGGTGTCCCACTAAACCACTACAGTTTATCACTCCATATGAGGCTTGGCATGGTCGCAACCGATGTGTTGCTCATCTATGTGTTTTTGGTTGTTTGGCATATGTATTAGTGCATGAACAACATTGCAAGAAATTGGATGATAAAATAGTAAAATGTATTTTTGTTGGGTACAGTTCAAAAAGCAAAGGCTATTGTCTGTATTGTCCACATACTTAATGCATTTTGGTTAGCAGTGATGTTGTTTTTGTGGACGATGCTATTCAACCTTTACTTTCATGTACGAAGGAGACATGTGTTAGCTCCAAAGACATGTATGATACTTTCCTCCCTCTTTTTATGGGTGGACAGTCTAGTGTTGCTCCTAATGAGCCAACTTCTAAACCATTGCAGGTTTCATGTGATGATGCAAATCATTCTATTTTTTATGCAGATTTACATGATGCACTTGTTGATGAGAGAGCTAATATTGAGCAAGGAAAAATTATGCCACTAAATGGTTGGTGCAGACTTTGCATGACAACAAATAAGATGCAACTCTATCATATCATACTCGGTCAGGCTCTCATAGTGCCTCTTTTGCATCAGATTGCTATGCTATGGCTGCCTCTAGTCTTTGTGATGAGACTGAACCTATTTCGTTTGATGAAACACAAAATTCTGAACATTGGATGGCTGCAATGCAATCTAAATATGATGCTATCATGAAAAATGGTACCTGGTCTTTATGTGACTTGCAGTTGACAGGTATAAAGCTAGGCTTGTTACAAAGGGTTATGCATAGAAAACAGGCATTGATTTTGATGAAACCTTTGCACCTACATGTCGTATGACTACTATTCGTAGCATCTGTGCACTTGCATCTCATCATGGTTGGGATGTACATCATTTGGACACTAAAACTGCATTTCTAAATGGTGACTTACATGAAGAAGTGTATGTTTTTCAACCATGTGGCTTTGTGTAGAAAGGGCATGAAAACTAGGTATGTAGGTTAAAGAAGGCATTATATGGTTTAAAGCAAGCACCACGTGCTTGGTATGAAAAGATACATGCCTATCTGATTGCACATGGTTTTTAGAACAGTCCAATTCAAAGCACCTTATATGTTAAGCGTGCTAATGATGTGCTTCTGATCATTGTTGTCTATGTTGATGACATGCTGCTCACTGGTCCTCATGAAAGGCATATTGCTGATTGATTTTAAGGCTGATTTGCATGCCTCATTTAAGATGTCTAATTTGGAGTGTTTGCATCATTATTTGGGCATTCAATTTATGCAAGTTGACGGTGGAATGGTTTTGTGTCAAACAAAATATATTAACACATTATTGCAGTGTTTTGGCCTTGAAGACTGTAAGCCTATTGCCACTCCTATGGAAACAGGTTTACGATTGATTCTTCATGATGCTAGAGATGCATTTGATGTTGTCCTCTATTATCATGTTGTTGGATGCTTGATTTACTTATGCATTACTCGGCTAGATATTCAGTTTGGTGTCTCACAAATGAGCAAGTTTATGCATTGCCTAGGAGTCAAGCATTGGTAGTTGGTTAAGCGCATCTTTTGCTACTTGAGTGGTACCCATCTACTTGGGTTGTTTTATCCCAAGGGGTGATCACTACCGCCAAATTTGCATGCTTTTTTTTATTCTCACTCGGCTGGTTGCTATGACACTCATGTGTCCATTAATAAGCGGAACTCAATTTATGGACAATAGTAAAGGTTCGGGTGAGTACTTGCATTAATGTATTAGCAAAATGAGTGCCTTGATCAGAAACAATCTCCAAAAGGGAGCCCATAACAAGGAAAAATATCACGAAGTAAAAATTTAGCGACCACGATAGCAGTTGTTGACCATACTACGCAAGCTTCAGCCCAACAAGTATTATAATCAATACAAGTAAGGATGTAACGATGATCTGTAACAATAACAGGAGGCGTAATAAGACAAATAAAACCCAGTCCCCACTTTTGAAAAGGCTCGAGGGGGAGCGAAGCAGAAAATGATGTCGGTGTAAGGGTTGTCCAGAACATTGACAGGCATCACACTGTTGAACATAAGCAGAAATATCGCGATGCATTGTGGGCCACCATAATCCACTATGCAGAATTTTCTGGTACATAAGGTCTACCAAAAAATGGCCACCTGAAGGAATGGAATGAGCCATTGCAATTATCGAAGAAACTTCATGTGGTGGAGTACATCGTAAGAGTGCGACAAATGGATCCATATGATACAATTGTCCCACAATGATGCGAAATCGGCAACTATACATAGCCAATTTACGGTGAGTTGATGTTGAGGTAGTATTGGGAGAACATCAGTTGGTTACAAAAATCATAAGGGTGTCATAATGCAAAGGTGACACAGGTAACGCTTGGAATCATCCTGAACTAAGTCAATCACATAGATGGCCATAGTGGTATCATCAATGCCACCGAGAGTTTCACAGGAATCTAATCGAGAAAGGAAATCTGCGAGAGCATGTGCTGATCCCGGGTGATGCACAACCTCATAATCAAATTCTTGAACCAGCAACACCCAACGAGCTAATATGCCACCTAAATGTTGTTGTCGTACAAGATAAACCAAGGCCGCATGATCCACATGAAAGGTAAATTTGAATCCCAGTGGATAGTGCCGAAATTTTTTCACCGAATTGACTAGACCAAGGCATTCGCGTTCAGTAACAGAATAATTATGTTCAGCAGCTACTAGTTGTGGGAGATAGATGTCTGCGAAAGCATGCGAACAGCACAAGGAAGGAGAAGAAGCTTGGAGAACAACACACAATACTGAATGTATTACTAGAGAATGTACAAAGATAACTAGCCCATTAGGGCAATATGCGTATATACAAGCCAGGGGAAAAAACCTCCTAAAGATGGAAAAAAGTGTCCCGACGGTCCTAGTGTGTTCACACACATCACTACCTAATTATATCAACAAATCCAACCTGAGAGTGATGTGGTGAACAAGGAGTTGGCACTCATGTATAAGGAAGTGTCAAGCTATGTGGAAATCACTCAACAAAAGGAAGTAAGCCCAAAGCTTTGCGGAAAGCTTCAAACTTCTCCCTAGGCAGAGCCTTTGTGAAAAGGTCTACAATGTTCTCCTACGTGGGCACATAAAGCATGGAACATAGGGTTCCTCACAACTACCAATGCACTCTGACTATCAGTGAAGATGGTGGTGGAAGAAGATTGACCAACACCCAAATCAGCCATAAGGCATCTGAGCCACACACACTGAACAGTCACTGTGAAAGCTTCCCTATGCTCAGCCTCACAACTAGAAGTGGCCACAGTAGGTTGCTTCTTGCTCAACCAAGATATACATGAGCTACCAAGCATGAAGCAAAATCCACTAGTGGACACATAAGTGTCATAGCAACCAGCCCAATCAGAGTCAAAAAAAGCATGCAAATCTGGCGGTAGTGATTCCCCCTTGGGATAAAACAACCCAAGTAGCCAAGTACCACTCAAGTAGCAAAAGATGCGCTTAACCGCCTGCCAATGCTTGACTTGTGGGCAATGCATAAACTTGATGCGTAAGTAAATCAAGCATCCAACATTGTGCTGATAGAGAACAACATCAAATGCATCTCCAGCATCATGAAGACTCAATCGTAAACCTGTCTCCATAGGAGTGGCAATAGGCTTACAATCTTCAAGGCCAAAATGTTGCAATAATGTGTCAATATATTTCGTTTGACACAAAGCCATTCCACCATCAACTTGCATAAATTGAATGCGCAAATAGTGATGAAAATGCCCCAAATCAAACATCTCAAATGAGGCATGCAAATCACCCTTAAAATCAGCAATATGATTCTCAATAGGACCAGTGAGCAGCATGTCGTCAACATAAACAACAATGATCAGAAGTACATCATTAGCACACTTAGCACATAAGGTGCTTTCAATTGGACTATTCTCAAAACCATGTGCAATCAGATAGGCATGTATCTTCTCATACCAAGCATGTGGTGCTTGCTTTAAACCATATAATGCCTTCTTTAACCTGCACACCTGGTTTTCATGCCCTTTTTGCACAGAACCACAAGGGCTGAAAAACATACACTTCTTCATGCAAGTCACCGTTCAAAAATGTTGTTTTAATGTCCAATTGATGTACATTCCAACCATGATGAGTTGCAAGTGCACAGTGCTATGAACTGTAGTCATTCGGCAAGTAGGTGCAAAGGTCTCATCAAAATCAGTGCCTCTTTCCAACACATAACCCTTTGCAAGAAGTCTAGCCTTATACCTGTCAACTATACCATCAGGTTTACGCATCAGCTTGTATACCCACTTAGTCCCAATGGCCTTCTTGTCAGGAGGCAAGTCACATAAAGACCAAGTACCATTCTTCATTATAGCATCATACTCAGATTGCATAGCAACCAGCCAATTTTTCTGAATTTTGTGCTTCATCAAACAAAAGAGGCTCATTCTCATCACAGAGATTAGAAGCACCCATAGCATAGCAATCTGATGCAAAAGAGGCACTATGAGAGCCTGAACGAGTACGATATGAAAGAGGTGCATCTAATTTGTTGTCACGCAGAGTCTGCACCAGCCATTTTGGCATAGTTTGTGCCTGCTCAATATCAGCTCTCTCATCAACTAGTGCATCATGTGAATCTGCATAAGAAATGGAATGATCTACATCATCACATGAAACCTACAAAGGCAGAGAACTTGCCTCATTGGAACCAGCACTAGACTGTCCACGTGTAAAAAGAGGCAGCAAAGTATCATACATGTCTTTGGAGCTAACAGATGTCTCCTTTGTACATGAAACTAAAGGCTGAATAGCATCTTCCACAAAAACAACATCACGGCTAACCAAAATGCGTTTAGTATGGATGATACAGACAATAGCCTTTGCTTTCTGAACTGTACCCAACAAAAATACATTTTACTATTTTATCATCCAATTTTCTACGATGTGGTTCAGGCACTAATGCATATGCCAAACAACCAAAAACACGCAGACGAGCAACAGATGGCTTGCGATCATGCCAAACCTCATATGGAGTGGTAGGCTGCAGCGCTTTAGTGGAACACCTGTTAAGTACATATGCTGAACACATGACAGCCTCAAGCCAAAAACTATGTGGTAAAGCGTGACTCTTGACCATACACCTTGCCATCTCCATGAGTGACATGTTCTTTTGTTTAGAAACTCCATTCTATTGAGGTGTATACGGCACTATACACTGGTGTTTTATCCCATGTTCAGCCAGAAATGCATTAAAATCAGAAGACATATATTCCCCCCCTCGATCTGAACGGAGGGTGCCCATTTTACATGCTAATAGATTTTCAGCCAAAACAAAAAACTGTTTGAAGCACGTGAACACTTCGGACTTTGCCTTCAATGGATATACCCATGCATGCCTGGAAAAATCAGCAACGAAGGTCACGAAGTAAAGATAATTTCCAAAAGAAGGTGTCTGCATAGGACCGCAGACATCACTATGTACAAGCTGCAATTTCTGAGTAGCGCAAACTGAACCATCTTTTGGAAATGAGGAACGCTACATTTTGCCCAAAATATAGCCTTCACAAACATGTTTTCCAGGTGCCTCAAGTTTGGGCAAAGAGGACACCATTTCAGATTTCTGCAAGTGTAGCAAACTAGGAAAATTCAGACGAGCAAAGCGTGCAGGCCAAAGCTTTGCATCTGACATAGCCTAAGAATCATGTACTGCACATGCCAAATCATTCATAGATCTTTCATAGTTTATGAGCTTGTACAGCCCATGACATAAAATGCCAGAAGCAATAATCACATCTCCATTTGACAGATCATGAAGTGTACACCTGTCATCAACAAATTTTCACAACCAAGCCAATCTTGGCTAATGCAAAAATTGATAACACGTTCTGCTTGATCCCTGGCACAAATAAAGCATCTGACAAAGTGAAAGAACTACCATCAACAGTAGTCAAAATGATCTCACCAACTCCCATAACAGGATAAGAAGAGTTGTTGGTGCATGTAACAGTATTCCATGTAGGGGCAGGCTTAAGTGAAGAGAAGAAATTGTGCTACGAGGTAATATGTTTGGTCGCCCCACTATCAAAATACCAAACGTCTGAGTCTGCTGTAGACATGCACTGCTCATGAGAAGATGGGTCAAAACTGTACACAATAGTAAATGCCCATTCTTCTTCCTGCATAAGATTAGTAGACTCTATTTTTGGTGTAGAGGCCTCTACAACAACCATTCAAGCCTCTTTCTTCTTTGCCTCTTTAGTAGCCAATTTTGGACAGTTCTTTATGATATGATCATTCCCTTAACAGTACCTGCAAAACAATTTCTGCTTTTTTGATTTCTTCTCATCTTTATCTTCCTTCTTCGAATGTGTAGCATTTCTAGATTTTTGCTTACTAGTTGAAGAGCTCCATTTTCCTTTGCCCTTCTGACTAGCCAAGAAAGCTTGATCTGCAACACGCATAATGGACATGTTCTGCGTGGACTGATCTTCCTGCAACAGAACAGAGACTAACTCCTCAAATGACAAGGCATTTGGATTGCCTTTCATCATTAACTGAAGAGTAGAAGCAAAACTCTGATATGAATCAGGAAGACCATTCAGAATGGTCTGCACAAGTGAGCTATCTTGTATAACCTCATCAGCAGAAATCAGTTGTTCCGTCAAGTCTTTGATCTTTGTTAGAAAATTGTCCATCAAATCACCTTCATTCACGTGCTCACTCTCCAACTGTTTTCGGAGGTAAGCAACACGAGCCTCATTCCTAGCTTAGTACAATGTGGTAAGTGTATCCCAAGCATCCTTAGCTGTTCTATAAGAGCAAATGTGAGGAATAATGGCACGTTTGATAGACAAAGCTATCAATGCATGTGTCTGGGCATCTCTGCCATCCTAATGAATTTTCTCTACAGTAGGTGTAGCGGAAACCGAAGCACAAACAGGAATATGCATAATATCATCATCTTTGACACCTTCTACCTTAGCTTCTATACTTGCAGTTGTAATAGTTGAAGGTGTGATAGGACATTTTTCAGCACCCTGCACAATGTTCCACAGTCCTTTTGCAATTAATACATGTTGCATCATATAAGCCCATAACGAGTAGTTGGTACCATCCAACTTATCCTCAACAGCCAACATACGGAATACATCACAGCTTTCAGCCATGGCCGGTGACTAAAATACCTTGATGTAGAAAATTGATTGTATCTCAAAAAGTTGAATAGAACTGCCCAGACAAATTCCGGTAGACCTGTAGGAGACTTCGAGACGCGTATACTGGCGAATAGAAATTGGTATATACCTTTGGCACAAAAAGATGAAATAGCTTGCACAAGCACTACGATAGTGCATTCGAAGGCCAAAACGAGCTCAGATCGCAATTTTGGTACCACAAAGCGAAGTTGTTTAGATCTTGAAAACAGGCTGAGTATGCTCACCAAAATTCGTGCGATTCTGAGACTGCAACCGGAGGAGTGTCGATGGCACCCTAGATGAAGCAAAGACCTGCTCTGATACCAATTGTTGGAGATAGATGTCTGTGAAAGCATGCGAACAGCACAAGGAAGGAGAAGAATCTTGGAGAACAACACACAATACTGAATGTATTACTAGAGAATGTACAAAGATAAGTAGCCCATTAGGGCAATAGGCATATATACAAGCCGGGGGAAAAACCTCCTAAAGAGGGAAAAAAGTGCCTCGGTGGTCCTAGTGTGTTCACACACATCACTACCTAAATATATCAACACTAGTCATGGACTAGCATAATAAACAGGACGAAACCACTTGTCATGTTGCTGCATTAACATACTGTCGATTGCAATATCAGAAGCATCCATGAAGACATGAAAAAGAAGTTGCCAATTAGAAGCTTGTAAAATAGGAGCCTGTGTAAGAAGAGTTTTTAGTCGATCAAAATCCAGTTAACATTCCTACGTTCACACAAACTTGTGAGGGTTACTAGTAATCAAACGATTAAGCGGTATAGCCACATGAGCGAGCCACCAAAGATGTCGACCATGCCACCGTATTTGACCAAAGAATCATATAACTTGCTTTGGTATCACAGGAGGGGGTGCATTCAACACCACACAAACTTTATGAGGATCCACTTGAATTCCATGTTGTGAAATAACATGACCGAGTAGCTTGCCACAAGAAACGAAAAAGATGGAGTTATTGGGATTTAAACAAAGATGGAACTCTCGACACTTGGAAAAGCAGCATCTTAGGTGGTAGATGTGAGCCAATGTATCACTAGATAATGAAAAATCATCCAAATACACCCACATAAACGTAGTTAAGTAAGGAGAAAAGATTTCCTGCATGCATCACTGAAAGGTGCTTGGAGCATTGCAGAGACCGAACCACATCACCGTGCAAGCATATACTCCCCAATTCGTAATAAACACAATCTTAGGAATATCCATTTTAGCCATTCATACCTGATTATACCAATATTAACCCCTGAGCCTCTCTCAATTAATACTTATGTAATTTTGTGGTTTTTATACCATACCATAATTAAAGGAACAGCATGATCCACAGTAGAAGTAATTTTCGGGCTGATGGTTGCCATAGTAGGTGTGCACGAAGATCCTGGATTAATTTGTAGCTGAAATTGTTGTCGAATATCGGGGACCAATGATAAAAATTGCCCCAACCAGATCGTAATATATGCTTTTCGTAAAATATTCCACATAGAGTCAAAATTCGGTGTACCCGGTATCAATTCCATTGTGTCCTCCGAAAGTTATTGGACCAGATCCCTCTCTTTCGGTGGGGTATTATGTACTGTCTATTGGACCATTGGTACCGGATCGGGAAAAACAATTGGTTCTTGACTTGCCCACGTGCTAGCCTTAGTAAACATACGGTGTTGTTCTCGAATTCATGGTTCGAAAATCTCGGCAGTTGGGTGCAACTTCCTATCGGACCATGTTTGAACTGTTGTCGCTTATGTATCTACCGTTGAGATGTATACCATATTTGCCATGGGATGTTGTCGTTCTTTTCTTCGCTTATCATATTTGGATGCTTTTTTACAATATCTGTGGATATGTCCAATTTCTCCACAAAAATGGCATCTTGGTGGTGGGAGAGATGCACTTTCACTAGATCGTCCCAAATTCCAACAAGGATGTCCAAAATTTGTTGGTCGTGGTCCTCTGTAATTTTTGTAAGTTTGATAAGATGTATTTCTCAAATGTGGTGGTACGTAGTGGGCGGACAGTTGTTCCTCTCCTGTATTATGGCATTTACAGTCGATCTGGTCTGTACTTTGGCATTATATGGACAAGTTTTGATAGAATGACTCGCCGTATTACAAATAGCACAGTACATTTGATTTACTGCATAAGCTGAAGTAGTATGCCTCGGGTTCTTACATTTGGTGCAATATACTTGTTTCAATGGATCATCATTTGTACTCGTGGAGGCTTTTAACCAATCGAGATCTTTGGTAAAACCACCAACCTTATGTTCCAACTGTAATGCCATAGCAATGACTGCATCCAAGGTCATACCACCCACACATAGAATAATCATAACTTGTTTGAATTGGGGGTTTAGTACATTAATAAACCATTGGGTAATCACATCATCCAATAGATTAGCATGTACTGGAGGCAGTTGCCATAGATGAGTGTGGAATAATATTGCATACTCTTGCACACTCTGATGTGGTTTCTGTGTATTGTTTTGTAAATAATCAAAGATTTCAGCCGTATTATTCTTTAATAAAAAACATTGTAAAAAGGCATTCTTAACATCATTGTATTCATCGAAATGATTAATATCATATTCGGTTAACCAGTGAGCAGCTTCATTAACAAGAGTAGATTGAAACACTATAGCCTTATATGTCGGATGCATTGGATAGTTGAGTACAACATAATTAATTTCGAAAGTAAGAACATGAGCATCAGGATCATCACCTGGAAATCCACCAAATTTAGTATATGAGACTGTGATAGGTATCGATCATGGAGGTATGACCTGCTGCTACTGTTGTTTTTGTTATTGTTGCTATTGTTGTTGTTGTTGATGATGATGTCGCTACGTACTACTCATGTCATCTAAATCAAGAGGAAGTGTCAATTCGGAATTACTTGAACAGGTTGATTCTGACTACTGTTGGGTCATGTAGTCACTTTGCAAAATCTCCAGTCGTATGGTATCATTGAGTCGATCACACACATCTGAATTCAACTGCCATTCATTGTGTTTCATGTATGAGATGAACTTTTCCTCAGAACCTTCACCCACAAATGTACTAGTACCATCGGAATCAAAACAAAAAATTGGGTTATCATCGGAATTCACCAAGCTATCACCGGAATCAATGCCTACTCCACTAATTGCACTTTCAATGGATGGAATTGGTTGAGATTTTGGTATACTTTGTAATCCTTGAACAAGAAAATGTTGTGGTGCCACTCCACTAGTCTGAGTATCATGCTTTCCTTCAGATTATTGTCAGTCACCACTACCATCAGAGGGTGTTCCCAACATAGTAGTAACTTTCCATGGATGCTGATCACTTCGGTACTTCGGATAACTAGAATGCATTAGAGGCATATATCATAAAATTCTTTCTTTCATCCAACCTTAATATGCCCTCAGACTGGCTTCCCACGCCCCATGGCTGGCGCCAATGTTAACAAGTTACTGGAATAAATCAACTCATGTGTTCTTGGGATGGTCCAGGGTTTGTATTACAGAGGTCCTATGTTTATTTTCCCAGATAAAACATTCACTACGTAGTGTTATTCATCACCTTACTTGACTATTCACTAGCAAACTGATAAATAGTAATTTCATCAGCAGACTTTTCAACATTAAGCGAAATACTTCACCGCAACACAGTATGTCATTCAATTACGTAGAATAACACGAACTTCTTCACAGACAATTGATGTGCAATCACAATTAACTTGTATCTTCACTAGCAAAGTATTACACAGATAAGATCACCGAAATAACTTAATACTCAAAACAGTAAATGATCATTACACCAATATGAGCAAAAGTTGTGCTGAAAATGCTCCACATGCGCATCGCCCAGACCCACAGTCCGACATCATGTTTCTCTGTGCGCATCTGCTTCCGCACACCTTTTCATTATCAAAGAGTTACAAATGTTACACTACATCCTTTCGATATGCATCCTTTCCAATTACATTTTCCAATACTTACAATTACATTCCGGTGGCCTAACAAAATGGAAGTCACTTATACAGATCATGGCATCTATGTATCATAAGAAAGGTATCTTTTGAACCTAATGAAGAAGTTTGGTATGGAAAATTGCAGATAAGCTTCAACTCCACTTGAAGTCAATCATAAGCTCAGTAAATATGATGGTGTTGAATACAAGATATGAGGAAGTATCAATATCTTGTGGGTAGTTTGATTTATGGTACACTAACAAGACCTGATCTTACTTATGTAGTGGGAGTTTTGTCACAATTCATGTCCAAAGGATCCACATTGGATTGCAAGTCAAAGAGTTCTCAGATATATCAAAGGAACCATCAAGGAAGGATTATATTATCCTTTTACTTCAAATTTGAAGTTGAGAGCCTATAGTGACTCAGACTGGGTAGGTAATCAAGATCAGAGAAGATCAACTCATGGCTACATGATATACATTGGTGATAAGTGTTACACTTATGTGTTCCTCGAGTAGCTTTGATGTGAACCTTTTCCCTATACATGGGCACTTTTTATTCTAGTGCTGGCTAGAGGTTTTTTTCCCCATGTTACCACATACATGATTCACTCATATGTGGTGGTACTTTGTACTTAGGGATATTATTCAGCTTTTACTTGAGTTCAATTCATAGTCAATAGAGAGAGCTATTCTAGCCATTCGTCTTCTCCGTGTGTCTTGTTGCATTTGTGCTCCTTGTGTGTGCTTCTCATGTGTCTCTCACACCTCTACACATACCCAACAATGGTATCAGAGTAGGTTCAACTCCTTTTCAAGTTTTGATTTTTTGCATCATGATCCACATGCACATTTATTAGTGCAAATCGACTTCGGAGCATAGAACTATGAATTTCAATAGCCAAGAAACATTTCCACCAAGTACACTCGAGTTTTACTCCCATTTCAAAGTCATTCGTGTAGTCAAAATCACTCAGCACTTATTTCATCTTTTGTTGAGGTAAAGATTTTGTCACATTCTTGTTCTTTAGTGAAATGGTGGGTAGCAATGACTTGTTTGGCATGCTTCAAGCTGAAGATAAGATTGATGGAACCAACTATCCAATGTGGTCTTACATGATGAACCATGCTCTTATTGCAAAACAACTTTGGAACATAGTGGCAGATGTAGATCGAAGATCCGCATGTGCTTCTACTTCACAATCTACTATCACAGATGGAGCTTCTTCTTCAAGTACAGTGGTTTCTCCTTCTTCACCTACACACGAATAGCTTAGATGGGATCGAAAAGATGCTCAAGCTCATGCATTGATTGTGCTTTCTCTGAAACGTCATATAGTTCCACACATTCGGTCATGTTCTACATCATGATAGGCATGCGACACTCTTGCTTCTTGTATGCCGTGCGTAATGAAGCACGTGTTGCATACTTGAGGAAGCAAAAAAGAATCCTAATATGTATGCATTTGATGAGTTTGTGTTTCTTCTTTCGCAAGAAGAGCAATCTAGAGTGAATAGGAGTGGTTTGATTGAGGGAACGCAAGCATTTGCTATCCCACAAAAGGGGTAAAGCAAGTATGGTTCAGCTTTGGGTTCATCAAAACCAAAGCCTCAACCTTCCTCTTCCACTCATTCCTCTAATCATGGTGATTTACAAAAGAAGAAGATATGCAAATATTGTCGGAAGGTTGATCATACTATTTATGAGTGTAGAATGCTTGCTAAACACAATGAAAAGAAGAAGGAATCCGGCATGTCAACTGTTGACAATTTAGCAAATGCAAAGAACGATGAAGCTAACATGGTTCAAGATTTTTGGCCATGTGTTGTTACATGTCATTAAGATGCATCCTTGCATTCTAAATGCATGGTTGTGACTGAGGCTGATTCAGATTGGTTCTTTGATAGTGGTGCTTCAAAGCACATAACTTCATGCAAAAGGTTTTTTGCATCTTTGAAAGATGCACACAAAGGACATGTGGTGTGTGCAAACAATTCCTCTTATCCTATCATTGGAGTAGGAGAAATTGAGTTTACGACTGCAAATGGAGGTGTGATTCTCTTAAAAAATGCATTGCATGTGCTCGGTATCAAGAAGAATTTAATTTCAGTTCTGTTGATTGTCAAAGTTGGACTTCATGTACACTTTGTTGATGATAAGTGTATGGTTCATGATTTCAACAATGGTGATATTATCATAATGTCTGGTACATTATGTAATGGCTTGTATCACATGGATACATACAAGAGGGTTGCCTCGAATACCTTGCTTGCTCATACTTCTTCCATGGCTGAAATGGAGCTTTGGCATGCTCGTTTTGGTCACTTAAACTTCAATAGTTTGCTTTACTTGCAAAAGAAGGACATGGTTATTGGTTTGCCTACACTTGAGTCCATTGAAAAGCATGCATGTGAACGCTGCATTCTTGGAAAAATGCATCATGCTTCTTTTCCAAAAGATAGTCATACACACACTACAAGAACATTGGAATTTGTTCATAGTGATGTATGTGGTCCCGTCAAGACTCCATCTTTTGGGTGTTGGAGATAGATGTCTACGGAAGCACGCGAACAGCACAAGGAAGAAGAAGAAGCTTGGAGCACAAACACACCATACTGAATGTATTACTAGAGAATGTACAAAAGATAAGTAGCCCATTACGGCAATAGGCGTATATACAAGCCGAGAGAAAAAAACCTCCTAAAGAGGGAAAAAAGTGCCCTGACGGTCCTAGTGTGTTCTCACACATCACGACCTAAATATATCAACAAATCCCCCTTGGGAGTGATGCGGTGAACAAGGAGCTGGCACTCATGTATAAGGAAGTGCCAAGCTATATGGAAATCACTCCACAAAAGGAAGTAAGCCCAAAGCTTTGCAGAAAGCTTCAAACTTCTCCCTGGGCAGAGCCTTCATGAAAAGGTCTGCAATGTTCTCGTGCGTGGGCACATATGCCAAGCTGATCTCCCAAACAGAGAACCTCTCCTTAACATAGTGATAATGCACCTCAATGTGCTTAGTGCGAGCATGGAACACAGGGTTCTTCGCAATTGCCAATGCGCTCTGACTGTCAGTGAAGATGGTGGTGGCAGAAGACTGGCCAACACCCAAATCAGCCATAAGGCGTTTGAGCCACACACACTCAACAGTCGCTGTGAAAGCTTCCCTATACTCAGCCTCACAACTGGAAGTGGCTACAGTAGGCTGCTTCTTGCTCAACCAAGATATACATGAGCTACCAAGCATGAAGCAAAAACCACTGGTGGACACACGAGTGTCATAGCAACCAGCCCAATCAGAGTCAGAAAAAGCATGCAAATCTGGCGATAGTGATCCCCCCTTGAGATAAAACAACCCAAGTAGACGAGTACCACTCAAGTAGCGAAAGATGCGCTTAACCACCTGCCAATGCTTGACTCCTAGGCAATGCATAAATTTGCTCATCTGTGAGACAGCAAACTGAATATCTGGCCGAGTAATGCATAAGTAAATCAAGCATCCAACAGCCTGCTGAAAGAGAATAGCATCAAATGCATCTACAGCATCATGAATACTCAATCATAAACCTGTCTCCATAGGCTGCATAAGAGTGGCAATAGGCTTACAGTCTTCAAGGCCAAAACGTTGCAATAATGTGTCAATATATTTCGTTTGACACAAAGCCATTCCACCATCAACTTGCATAAATTGAATGCCCAAATAGTGATGCAAATGCCCCAAATCAGACATCTCAAATGAGGCATGCAAATTAGCCTTGAAATCAAAAATATGCTTCTCAATAGGACCAGTGAGCAGCATGTCATCAACATAGACAACAATGATCAGAAGCACATCATTAGCACGCTTAACATATAAGGTGCTTTCAGTTGGACTGTTCTCAAAACCATGTGCAACCAGATAGGCATGTATCTTCTCATACCAATCACGTGGTGCTTGCTTTAAACCATATAATGCCTTCTTTAACATGCACACCTGGTTTTCATGCCCTTTCTGCACAAAGCCACAGGGCTGAAAAGCATACACTTCTTCATGCAAGTCACCATTCAAAAATGTTGTTTTAATGTCCAACTGATGTACATTCCAACCATGATGGGCTGCAAGTGCACAAATGCTCCGAACAGTAGTCATACGACACGTAGCTGCAAAGGTCTCATCAAAATCAATGCCTCTTTCTTGCGCATAACCTTTTGCAACAAGCCTAGCCTTATACCTGTCAACTGTACCATCAGGTTTACGCTTCAGCTTGTATACCCACTTAGTGCCAATGGCCTTCTTGCCAGGAGGCAAGTCACATAAAGACCATGTACCATTCTTCATTATAGCATCATATTCAGATTGCATAGCAACCATCCAATTTTCTGAATTCTGTGCTTCATCAAAAGAAACAGGCTCATTCTCATCACAGAGACTAGACGCAGCCATAGCATAGCAATATGATGCAAAGGAGGCACTATGAGAGCCTGAACGAGTACGATATGACAAAGGTGCGTCTAATTTGCTATCACGCAAAGTCTGCACTAGCCATTTTGGCATATTTTTTGCCTGCTCAATATCAGCTCTCTCATCAACAAGTGCATCATGTAAATCTGCATCAGAAATGGAATGATCTGCATCATCATATGAAACCTGCAAAGGCTGAGAAGTTGCCTCATTAGGACCGGCACTAGACTGTCCACCTGTAAAAAGAGGCATCAAAGTATCATACATGTCTTTGGAGCTAACAGATGTCTCCTTAGTACATGAAAGCAATGGTTGAATAACATCTTCCACAAAGACAAGATCACGGCTAACCAGAATGCGTTTAGTCTGTGGATGATACAGATGATAGCCTTTACTTTCACAACTGTACCCAACAAAAATACATTTTACTGCCTTATCATTGAATTTTATGCGATGTTGTTCAGGCACTAGTGCATATGCCAAACAACCAAAAACACGCAGATGAGAAATAGATGGCTTGCGGTCATGCCAAGCCTCATATGCAGTGATAGACTGCAGCGCTTTAGTGGGACACATGTTCAGTACATATGTTGCACACATGACAGCCTCAAGCCAGAAACTATGTGGTAAAGCCTGACTCTTGACCATGCACCTCGCCATCTCCATGAGTGACATGTTCTTTCGTTGAGCAACTCCATTCTATTGAGGTGTAAACGACACTGTACACTGGTGTTTTATCCCACGTTCAGCCAGAAATGCGTTAAAATCAGAAGACATATATTCCCCCCCTCGATCAGAACGGAGGGTACCCATTTTACATGCTGACAGATTTTTAGCCAAAACCAAAAACTATTTAAAGCACATGAACACTTCTGACTTTGTTTTGAGTGGATATACCCATGCATGCCTGGAAAAATCATCAATGAAAGTCACGAAGTAAAGGTAATTTCCAAAAGAGGGTGTCTGCATAGGACCACAGACATCACTATGTAGATGCTACAATTTCTATGTAGCCCGAACTGAACCATCTTTTGGAAAGGAGGAACACAGCATTTTGCCCAAAATACAGCCTTCACAAACATGTTTTCCGGGTGCCTCAAGTTTGGGCAAAGAGGACACCATTTTAGATTTCTGCAGGCATAGCAAACTAGCAAAATTTAGATGACCAAAGTGTGCACGCCAAAGCTTTGCATCTGACATAGCCTGAGAATCATTTACTGCACATGCCAAATCATTTTCAGATCTTTCATAGTCTATGAGCTTATACAGCCCACGACATAAAATGCCAGAAGCAATAATCACATCACCATTTGACAGATCATGAACTGTACACCTGTCATCAACAAATTTCACAACCAAGCCAATCTTGGCTAATGCAGAAACTGATAACAGGTTCTTTTTGATCCTTGGCACAAATAAAGCATCTGAGAAAGTGAAAGAACTACCATCAGCAGTAGTCAAAATGATCTTACCAACTCCCATAACAGGATAAGAGGAGTTGTTGGCGCATGTAACAGTATTCCCTGTAGGGGCAGGCTCGAGTGAAGAGAAGAAATTGCGCTACGAGGTAATATGGTTGGTTGCCCCACTGTCAAAATACCAAACATCTGATTCTACTGCAGACATGCACATGCACTGCTCATGAGAAGATGGGTCAAAACTGCACACAGTAGTAAACGCCCATTCTTCTTCCTGCACAAGATTTGCATACTCAGTTTTTGGTGTAGAGGCCTCTGCAACAACCATTCCAGCCTCTTTCTTCTTTGCCTCTTTAGCAGCCAGTTTTGGACAGTTCTTTATGATATGATCATTCCCTTTACAGTACTTACAAAATAATTTCTGCTTTTCTGATTTCTTCTCATGTTTATCTTCCTTCTTCGAATATGCAGAATTAGTAGATTTCTGCTTACTAATTGAAGAGCTCCATTTTCCTTTGCCCTTTTGACTAGCCAGGAAAGCTTGATCTGCAACTCGCATAATGGACCTGTTTTGCCTGGATTGATCTTCCTGCAACAGAACAGAGACTAACTCCTCAAATGATAAGGCATTTGGATTGCCTTTCATCATCAACCGAAGAGTAGAAGCAAAACTCTGATATGAATCAGGAAGACCATTCAGAATGGTCTGCACAAGTGAGCTATCTGGTATAACCTCATCAGCAGAAATCAACTGTTCCTTCAAGTCTTTGATCTTCGTTAGGAATATGTTCATAGAATCACCTTCATTCATGTGCTCACTCTCCAACTGTTTTTGGAGGTAAGCAACATGAGCCTCATTCCTAGCTTGGTACAATGTGGTTAGTGTATCCCAAGCATGCTTAGATGTTCTGCAAGATCGAATATGAGGAATAATGGCACGTTTGACAGACAAAGCTATCAATGCATGTGCCTGCGCATCTCTACCATCACATCGAATCTTCTCTGCAGTAGGTGCAATAGAAACAGTTGCACGAATAGGAATCTGCGGAATATCATCTTCGACACCATCTTCATCAGCTCCAGCACCTGTATTTGCAATATCTGCAGTCAGAGGTGTAACAGGACGTCTTTCAACACCTTGCACAATGTTCCACAATCCTTTTTTAACCAATACATGTCGCATCATAGAAGCCCACAATGGCCGATGACTAAAATACCTTGATGCAGAAAATTGATTGTATCTCAAAAAGTTGAACAGAACTGCCGAGACGAGTTCTGCTAGACCTATAGCAGACTTTGAGACACTTAAACTGGCGAACAAAAACTGGTATATACATTTGGCACAAAAGACAAAATAGCCTACACAAGCACTGCGATAATGCGTTCGGAGGCCAAAACGAGCTAAGATCGCGATTTCATGCGAATCTGAGACTGCAAACGGAGGAGTATCGACGGCACCCTAGATGAAGCGACGACCTGTTCTGATACCAAGTGTTGGAGATAGATGTCTGTGAAAGCACGCGAACAGCACAAGGAAGAAGAAGAAGCTTGGAGCACAAACACACAATACTGAATGTATTACTAGAGAATGTACAAAAGATAAGTAGCCCATTAGGGCAATAGGCGTATATACAAGCCGCGTGCAAAAAACGTCCTAAAGAGGGAAAAAAGTGCCCCGGTGGTCCTAGTGTGTTCACACACATCACTACCTAAATATATCAACATTGGGAAGCATGTATAATTTGTTACCTTCATTGATGATGCTACTCACCATACATGGGTGTATACTATGAAAGCAAAAAATGATTTATTTTCTTACTTCAAAGCATTCTTAGCTATGGCTGAAAATTTTTCTTCACAAAAGTTTTTTACTCTACGCACGGATCGTGGTGGTGAATACATGTCACATGAGTTTAATGCTTTCCTTTGTGAAAGAGATATTTCACACCAATGTACGGTGCCATATACACCTCAGCGAAATCGTGTTGCCGAGCGTAAAAATAGAACTCTACTTGAAATGGCATGATCTATGGTTAAAGGAAAGCACCCTCTTGATAAGTTTTGGATGGAAGCGGTCATGTGTTCAAACTATGTGTTGAATCGCTACGCTACAGAAGCATTCAGAGTCATCACTCCTTATGAAGCCTGGAATGGACATAAGCCCATGTTTAGTCATATGCGTGTGTTTGGTTGTTTGACATATGCTCTTGTGTCATCACAACAACGTCACAAACTTGATGACAAGGCAAAGAAATGTATATTTGGTGGTTATAGTGTTGAAAGTAAGGGATATCATTTGTATCGTTCGTTGACAATCACAATTATTGTGAGTCGAAATATGGTATTTGCTAAAAATTCAATTTTCCCTCTACTTGAATGCAAAAAATAGCCAACAGTTAGCTCACAAGATGTGTTTGATACACTCTTGCCTTTGTTCCAAAATGGTGCGCTTGACTATGGCCATATAGACCAGCCAACTGAGGCTCAAAGGGCTAAAAAAATCCAACAAAACAGAGCTGAAAATGTAGAAAAATTCCAGCCAAACATGGCTGAAAGCTTTTAGCCAAAAAATGTCAAAACTACTGGAAATGTCTATCCACATATGGCTGAACATTTGTGATAAAATATGGCTGAAAATGAGCATGAAATTCAGCCCATGCATGATATAAATGTTGATGATGTATTACATAATGAATGCATGTCTATCAAGAGTGCACAAAGTATGCCAAAGTGGCTGAAACAAACTTTGCAGGACAGCAAATTGAGTGCGCCTTTACTTGGTAGAACAAAATCAAGCTCTTGCCATGCATCAAGTAATTTTGTGGATTATTCTCTTACTGCTACAGCATGTAATGAAGAGCCACTTTCTTTTGAAGATGCATGTGACGATCCACAATGGATGAGTGCTATGCAATCAGAAATGGATTCCATACACAGGAATGGTACTTTGGAGTTATGTGAATTGCCAAAAGGAAAGAATGCCATTAATACAAAGTGGATTTACAAAATTAAGAGAATGTCTGATGGTAGCATTGATCGCTATAAAGCTAGATTGGTTGCCAAAGGATATGCGCAACAATATGGCATTGACTATGAGGAAACTTTTGCACCTACTTCATGCATGACTAGCATTCATACCATGGTTGCATTGGCTGCCCATCGAGGTTGGAAAGTGCATCAGTTGGACATAAAAATATCCTTCTTGAATGGTGATTTGCAAGAAGAGGTCTATGTGAAGTTGGTTTGTTGCTCGCATAAAGCCTTGTATGGTCTCAAGCAATCTCCACGTGCATGGTATGACAAAATCCATAAGCACCTGATTGCTCTTGGCTTCACATGTAGTCCAATTGAAAGCACACTCTATGTACGCAAAAATGGGGTTGATCTTATAGTGTTGGTTCTTTATGTCGATGACATCCTCTTTCTTGAGAATACGAGAGTGTATCTCCCTTTTGTATCTTGGAGTCACTCTATTTCCATTACATTTCCATTTTATATTATATCCTTTGTATTTGGGTACCTTGCCATTTGATTCTACCAGTTGTATTCATTCTCCTTTCAGGGGAATTATCCCACATGAGATGTATGTTGGAGAGCCCTTCCCAAATCTATATAAGGAGGATCTCTCCCCCATTTGTATTTGGTTAGAAGCTTGAAGAGCCTACTCCATGCTCTTGGCAAGCTCATTTCTAATCCACATGAGTTTACTCATTTCATGGTCTACTCATTTTGAGTCTCACACACTCTTTGTTTTGTGAGTACAGTCTTCTTTTCATTTTGCTTTTGCCCGTGTACTCTCTACATGGTATCAGAGCACTAGGTGGAGGTCTTGGTGGTGCATTTGGTGGTAATTTTGGTGGTGGTGGTGCTTGAGTTTGGTGGTGCTGATCTCCACCCATTAGCATTTGTAGTGCATCTCATTATATTGAAGTGTTTCTAATCCCTATTGTGGCATTTCCTAAATCATCTTCTTGATTCTCGTCATTACTGGTCATTAGTCTCTTTTGTTCAAAACAACATGTTGCATAATTTCACCATTTTTTATTCATTGCATCCTCATTGTGCAACCTTTTATGCACATCTTTTCTTTGCCATCATATGCAATGTAGTTGATATCATTGTTTATCCTCTGAACTGTACTCCTCTCTAGTTTTGAGGACTACAATGATTCTTCAACAACAAAAAGAAGAGAAAAGTAATTGGGAGTTCAGTCGGACTGGCTCTCGCGCATTGATGTGGAAGTAGCGAACATAAAGCTGTGCAGAGATGCTACTCTCATATGGCCATCATACTACTTAACAAACTTCCTAGGTTGTATGAAACCTTTGTGACTACTTTATACAATCAAGAACAAACACTCACTTGGGAAGGTGAGGAGACTGTTGCTTCTTCATGACTCTCGGCAACATACTCATGCTACCCAAGAAACAGCCATGAAGGCTAAAGCCACTTTCCCCAAACATAAAGGGAAAAAAAGGCAATCAAGAATCAAAGGAGAAAGGCAAAAAGAAGTTCACTTGCAACTTTTGTGGCAAGCCTGGCCACATCGAGAAATACTGCTTCAAGAAAAAGAACAAGGACAATTCTAAGTCTAATTCAAAGAGTGAACATCATTCTCATCGCACAAGTGAAGATCTATTTCTCATAACTAAACATAAAGCACTTGTGGCAATCACTCCCAAGAAAGAATGGATTTTTTATAGTGGTGCTTCATCCCACATGTGCAATGACAAAAATGATTTTCATGAGTTTGAAGAGCATCAAGGTCAAGTTTACCTTGGAGACAACAAGTGTATTGAAATCCAAGGAAGAGGGAAAGTTCAAGTCATCAACTCTGAAGGCGAGACCAAGTTACTCAAGGATGTTCTTTATGTACCAAGCCTTTGTAAAAACCTTCTCTCAGTGAAGGCCATTACAAAGTGCAACATGACAGTACAATTCAATCACAACAAAGTTCAAGTCATTGATCAGGAATCCAATGAAGTGATAGCTCAAGGATATGAAGATAAGGGTCTCTACAAGCTTTCAAGTTTTATGGCCAAAGATTCAAGTTTTAGCTTGTGGCATTGCAGATTTGGACATACCTCTTTCTTAGCTAAGATCTCTTCCAATCATCTTGTCAAAGGTCTACCCAGGATCGCACAAGTGGAATCAAATTGTTAGGCATGTGCCAAGCAAACAATTGCCCCTTTGCCTACAAAAGCATCCACTTCTCCAAGAGTGCAAACACATGGTCAGACCCACCCAGGAGTAGGGAATCAATACCGACCACCAGTAAGACCTCGACCACCAGTAGGAGGGCAGCCTGGAATACCTCCAGTTAGACCAGTTGTTCCGGTCTTTCCTGTAATGCCTAGACCGCCAAAACCAATGAGAAGACTGAGACCTATCCAAGTGGCCAAGTGCGTAAGAAATCATTATGATGGATTGGGAGAGCCCTATGATCACATTGGTGAATTTAAACAAGTTCTAAGGGCAGAACAAGTAGACGACTTCTTTGTGCAGTATGAGTCTTTTGGACTCACCCTCACAAGAACGGCTCTGACTTGGTTCCAACCGTTAGATCCTAATCAATTTGGAAACATGGAGCAATTTTTTGAAGAATTCATTGGGGAATTCACTAAGAGAGGGATTAAACACAATTCTGCATCTTTAATCCATAGTTTTAAACAGAACCCTAATGAAACAGTGAAAACCGCTGCTCGGAGATTCAATCAGTATGTTGATAGATGCCCAGTTGCTGAGAGACCCACTCAGCAAAAAATGATTTCATTATTTTTGGACGGACTCACGAACGGAACCCTAAGAATGCTAGTTTACATGAAGAGGCTACAAACCCTAAGTGAGTGTCTTCAAGAACGCATTGATCTAGAAGACAATCTAGCTGAGGACCTCAAGAGCACACCCAGCCCCACTAAATCAGAAGACTCTCGGAGTACCATTACATCCAACTCCAGTAATATGGAAGAATTAGCGGAGTTATTAGCAAAGAAACTAGGAGTCCAGGGACAAAGAACTTACCAACACCCATCCCAAAGAGTGCCTATGTTACGAAGGTGTAGCCTATGTGGAGGAGATCACCCCACCCACATGTGTGTGCGAGGAGGGACTGGTGCACATCTGACATATCCATACAACAGACAGCACCAACAAGGGACCGCCTTGTACTGCCACCTAGAACAAAAATACACCAACCACACTACAGAGAACTTTCCATTCAATAGGCAAGCATGCCCTTTACAACCACCTCAGTATCGACCATATGGATATCCACCTAGAGAGCCGCGCAGAGAGATGCCCAGATACAATCGCTATCCAACACCAGCAGGAGCACCAAGACCATATGAACAGGCACCATATCTACCACCACAACCAGTGTTAGGACCACAACTATCACAACCTCAACAAGTAGTACCTGTGAAGTATGCCCAGCCAGAAGAAAATTTGGAAAGAGCCATAGTGCCAGCATCAACAACGATCAATGTGGAATCAACAAACCCTGGATATGAGCTGCCCTCAGGAGATTATTATCCATATGAAGCCAACACGTTAGAGTATGAATCAGATTATGATTCGACTTATTATGGCTATGAAGGATATGATCTAGCTTATGGAACGGAGGTAGCAACCTTGATGTATACTGCACCTAAAGTACAACCATCCATGAGACCACCTATTAGACCACCTGTGCCGAGAGGACCTTGCTATAGATGCGGAGGAGACCATTTTATTAGAGAATGTCCTCGGCCTTACAATCCCCCACCACCTAGGACTTGGGAAGGATATTGCAATGATTGCGGAAAGGAACACCTTTTCAGGGACTTCCCTAAGAACCCAACCAAAGTTCAAGACACAGCGCCATTTAACGTAATTGAAGTAATAGAAGCATCTGGAAGTGATAAGGAATATACAGTACCTTTAAAGGCCATTACTAGAGCTCAAACAAAAGAACAAAAAGGAAAACAACCAGAACAAGAACGAGAGAGCAAAAAAATGGTAGGCCCCAAGATTCAAATAGTTGAAGATTCTAAGGATGTACGTGAGAGTACCCAGAACATTAAAGCATAGAAATGGAAGGAAAGAAGAGAAAAACTCAAAGATAAATGGATGAAAAACAAAATTCAGGATAATAAGAAACAAACTAGAAATACGAAAGAACAAAAAGAACAGGAAATTCAGAAAGAAGTACCCATTCCACCACCTATCCAAGAGGTAGAGCAACTAGAATCCATTTTAGCTGACCCAATATCCGACGACCTAGACATGTGGTTGAAAGCTTACCAAGCTAGAATTAAGATGGGACCGAAAGTAGAACACGAAAAACTTTACCCACAAGGAGAATTAGAAAAAGAAAGGCTTGCATTATGTCGAAAGCTTATAGAGGTTGCACAAGCTACCCTAGAAAAGACTATTCAAGCCCTCCCAAAGACGAGAATACCAGATAATCAATATAAGGAACACGTCAGAGCCATGGATAAAGAACTTAGAGGGAATGACGACAAGCAAGGGCAAATAAGAACATAGGATGAACCTATGTAAACCATACTGGACTTAGAGGCCGATTGGCCGAAGGAATTATGGAATAGACTCCGAGAAGAGCAATGGAAGAAGAATGGAGTAAGTAAGCTTCCTTTTGAGGAATTAGATGTGGAAGTCTATCAACCCAATCCCAACCTAGAAGAAGTATATGAGGAAGTATCAAGACTTGACAGAAATAGAGAAGAAACCCAGAGCATTTCAACATTGCCTAATTACATGGGAGAATACGAAAAGGAGTCTATGATAATACGAGCACCCACAGTGCATGGAAAGGGAAAAGAAAACTCAGAAAAGAGTTCACACAATCTAACGGAACTAAAGAAGACAAAAGTACAATGCAAACTGACTATGGAAGAACTACTTCGAATTAAGCCGCATTTATGTAAGCAAATAGAAAGCCAAATGGAATTAGGGCAAGAGAAGGAAGAGGAAGAAGTTAAGGGAAAAGGAAACTCCACTAAAATACAAATTCAAGTTGATAAAGTGGGAGAATTTAGTGAAGGAGACGAAGGTAACACATGTCTACCTGTCACTTACAATGGGTACATGACCAAGGCTATACTAGACACAGGAGCTGGTGTAGGAATCGCCACCAAAGAGATTTGGGAGAAATGGGGAAAACCGGCCTTACGACCCACATGCATGAAACTCCAATCAGCAGACGGTCATGTGGAGAAACCCTTAGGAATACTGGAAACAGTCAAATTGACTACCTGTGGGGTTGAATTTGAACACACACTAGCCATTTGTAAATTCGAAAAGGCTAATAATTACGAGATGATATTAGGACAACCCTTTATGAGACAAATGCGGGTAGTACAAGATTGGGGAAGAGATTCATTGTACCTACAACATCAAGGAAATACCACTAAAATAAACTTGCACACCTTTTCCTATAGAGATGTCCCTCCATTACAATGGAATCCCATACACAAGGAGGAAGATGACCTATCCATTCATAGTGCGGGATCAAGCGATCAATCATGGATACACGAGGACGCTCAGTTATGGATGTGTAAGGAAGCCAAGAAAGAAGATGAAAAAAGACAGATATGGTTGACAGGACATCCTAACTACCGACCAGTAGAGGACCCAAGGTACATGCCTCAAATCTTTCCGGATGAGACTTTCGAACCGCATGGATGGATGGAAATCCTAGAAACCTTAGATGTGTGTGTGAATGAGGAAGTCTTGACAACGAATGAGTGCATAGATGAGGAAGGCTATGATGTGAATTTTTATATGGTTGTCCTTCAAGAAGTAGAAGAAGGGGAAATCATGGAGAAAGAATGGAAAGAGGAGTATGAGAGCATAGAAATGGAACCAGAATTCGACTCTGAAGAGAGTTATCTAGACACCATTCAAAGCAAAGAGGGACAAGAACCGACAAAGATCTTAGCCATCGAAGCTGCTCCCATGGTACAAAAACAAGCGGAGGACATGAGTAAGATAGGACCGGATCCAGATCTGTTTGAAGTTCCTGAACATTTTAAAAGGTATGAAGTAGAAGAGAGAAAGGTAGCCATTCAGATGCCTAAACGAGAGGCTCGAGACAGAGAAGCATACGACAACAAAGAACAAACAAAAAAAATTATAGTAACAGTGGAAGACGGAGAAGAACGATGCACATACATAGGCAAAGATGTATCAATAGAGGATGAAGAAGAATTAATACAATTGATCCGAGAATACCGAGATGGTTCGCATGGACGTATAAAGATCTCAAGGGCGTGGAACCCACTATTTTTTCTCATCGAATACCAATGATGGCAGATGCAAAACCATCAAAACAACGCCCTTATACATATAATGAGGTTTATGCAGCAAAAATTAAGGAAGAAATAGACAAGCTACTAGCGGTAGGATTCATATATGAGATAGAACACACCGAGTGGGTATCGCCATTACTAGTGGTGCCTAAGAAGAACGGAAAACTGAGAGTGTGCATTAACTTGAAAAAAGTCAATGCAGCCACCATACATGATAGCTACCCATTACCCATTACGAACCATCTATTGGAAAGAGTAGCAGGAAAAGAGGTATACAACTTCTTAGATGGATTCTCAGGATACAACCAAGTAGCTATTGCTACTGAGGATCAACATAACACTGCGTTCTCGACCGAATGGGGAGTCTATGCTTTCAGAGTGATGCCTTTTGGACTCACTAATGCACCTGCTACTTTCCAATAATTGATGTGTCCTGTTTTCAAGGAATTCTTGAAAAAGAGCATGGAAGTGTATGTAGATGACCTATGTACATACTCTAATCAAAGACAAGATCATATTCCTAAGCTGAGAAAGATATTTAATAAATGCCGCCAGTATCGAGTTTGCCTAAACCCAGAAAAATGTGTCTTCATGGTGAGACAAGGAAAGATCCTAGGACACATAGTCTCCAGAAATGGAATATCCACAGATGAGGACAAGATTAAGGTCATCTTAGAGTTGTCGAGACCTAAGAATGCGAAGGAAGTACAAGCCTTTATGGGACATTGTGGATATTACCGTTGGTTTATTCACATGTATGCCATAATCGCCAAACCCCTATATGGTCTCTTAACTCAATTCATTGGACAGAAGAGTCCGAAAAGGCATTTAATGAGTTAAAAAAGAGGCTTAGCATGGCCTCGATCCTGAAAATGCCAAATTGGAACAAGCCTTTTCATATTCATGTTGATGCTTCTAATTATGCAATAGGATGTATCTTAGCCCAACCAACTGATGAAGGGTTTAGATCATCCAATTGCCTATGCGAGCAGACAACTGAATCAAGCTTAAAGGAATTATACCACTACCGAGCGAGAAGGATTAGGAATGGTCTACGCAGTTAAGAAATTTAGACACTATCTCTTAGCCAAGAAGTTCAAGTTTTTCATAGACCATCAGGCTCTATTGTACCTAGTCAATAAGCCTTGCAACACAGGAAGATTGGTAAGATGGTTCCTACTATTAATGGAGTTCGACTTTGAAGTGATAGTAAAAAAAGGAAATATGCATGTACGAGCGGATCATCTTTCAAGATTAACGCACAGAGAACCACCAAATGGAGTACCCGACGATCTGCCAGATACTTATTTGTTCAATCTGGAAGTTTGTCCAAAGTGGGCAGAGAAATTAATTCCTATACTTACTCATGGTCCACAACACTCCATTAATAAGGAAAGTAAAAAGGAAATTTTACAGTCAAGGATCTTGCATATCATGGCGGGAAGCATGTACTATAAGGAACCCAATGGGGTATTGCTAAGATGTGTTGAGGAGGACGAACAAACTAAGCTAATCGAACAAGCACATGTGAACAAATGGAGAACACACCAAGGGACTCATGGAACTATCAGGGAATTAAAAAGATTAGGAGTGTACTGGCCTGAGATGCCCAAGGATGTCCATGACTATGTAAGTAATTGCGCAGAATGTCAGGAGACAATCCCCGAGGATCATACGTCCCTACCTTTCTCAACCATAGCACCCAATTGGAGTCAAACTTTAGTAAAATTTCTCAGGACAAGAGAACATGAGGAAGGAGTTAGCTTGGCTAGAAAACGATCCCTAGAAGAAATGAGCAAGGACTATGTTCTCATAGGAAGAAACTTGTTTAGGAGAGGAAAAGACAACCAATTACGATTATGCGTGCATGAAGGAGAATATCTACCCATATTAGAGATGGCACACTCAGGTGCTACAGGAGGTCATTTTTCAACTGAGAGAACTGTAAAAATGATTCTCTTCGCAGGCTTGTGGTGGCCAACTCTACATATGGATGCAGAAACATATGTACGAAGCTGCGAGACATGCTAGAGAGCTAAATACCCAATTCGGAGAGATGACATGCCATTAAGACCTATGGTTTGTGCTAGAGCATTCTCTAAATGGGGTATTGACTTCATAGGACCCATTAACCCGCCGGCCAAAGGATCACATGCTGAGTACATCATAGTAGCCACTGATTACTTGATAAAATGGGTAGAAGCAAAAGCTACTAGAAAGAACGATGCTCAAACCACGGCTAAGTTTCTTTTTGAGAATATGTTCACTCGTTTCGGATTACCAATTGAGATTGTGAGTGACCGAGGAACGCACTTCCTTAACGAAGTAATAGAATCCCTAATGAACGAATTTTTAGTGATCCACAAAAAATCAGCCCCATACCATCCCCAAGCCAATGGTCAAGCGGAAAGTTCCAATAAGGTATTATGCACAGTATTGACAAAGATAGTCAATAATGGGAGGTCTAACTGGGACAAACAATTGCATCACGCGATTTGGGCCTTTCTAGTTGCGTACAAGACTGCCATCGGAACTACCCCATTCAATTTAGTGTACGGACAGAATGCAATTTTGCCAATTGATTTTTTAATCCCAACATTGAGAGTGGCCCAACAGTATGAATGGAACGGACATGAATTATCCAAGCAACTAGACCAAATCGAGAAGTTACATGAGACTAGGTTACAAGCAGTAGCATGAATCTACGTAGCCAAGAGAAGACAAAAGGCATACTATGATGCACATATAAAAGACAAAGGACTTAAAGAAGGAGAATTAGTCATGGTTTACACCTTAAAACAACATGCCAAGAAGCTACAAAAACGTGGATATGGACCTCTGATCATAAATAGGATCTCTACTAGTGGAGCAGTTAATCTAGCCACTTTAGATGGAGACATTCTTCCTAACTACATAAGTGGATGCAGTGTGAAACAATTCATGGAGCCGTTGATGGATCAAATGTTAGCACGTCTAGTAGGTGCTCAAAATAGGAAGAAAGAGGAAGAATGGATTAAAGAGGAGGCACGACAAGAAGCCCTAGAACGCATCAAGAAAAGGAAAGAATGGATTAGGCAAAGAGATGAACGATATCTCCAAGGAGAGGAACCTATCCCTATGGCTAACTACCAAGTCCATACATCTGACGCGAATAGAGCTTATAGGTCACAACCTTACCTAAACCTAGGGATTGGAACGACAGAGTACAAATTGATAGATGCACTGATAGATTCAGGAGCAGGACTTAGTTGCATACGTAATACGGTCATAAAAGATCTTCAACTGATGATGACGCCCACAAAAGCTCAGATGATAGGAATTGGAGGTCAAACCCTAGAATGCATTGGAACAACGATAGTATCCCTCCACCTAGGAAATTATTCCATGGAATAAAGAGTTTTAGTGTGCAGAGATGAGGATTTAATAGAAGATTTGATACTAGGACATGATTGGATCATTGAGAATGAACTAAGCATCAACTTAGCTCAAGGCTATATTTCAGCCAAAATCGGGCACAAGGAAATTTTTAGTTTATTAGGAGAAAAGCCTTTACTCCGACCAACAACCATCGAGAGTGCGGAAGGATGCAAACTAGAGCTAGTAGAACATGATTCCAATCCCCATACCTCAGAAACCAGTCTAGAAGAAGTAAGAAGCTCAAACCATAATGTATCCAAGGAAAAGGTGATACCACCCTACTCAGTTGATGAACGGCCAAAATATCAGGAAACCAGCTCTCATGAAGTCCCTCATACGACAGGTGGATCACCAATGTGGAGACATTTACATCAGGGAAAGAACAAATTCGAATGGGTACGCAAAGATCAAGTGCAGAAATCAAAAATGTCATCACCAAATCATAGGGAGAATAAGAAGAATACCAAGTCAGCATCACAAACATCTGAAACAACACTACTCTTGCAAGTATGGCTCCCTAATTCTTTGATTGAAGCTCAGAAAGCACGACAGCAAATATGGATCCCCAAGAAGGCTAAACAAGCAGCCAAGCAAGAATACGCAATCAGGAGAATACATTACATCACAACATTCGAGTGACAAAGCAAAAACAGACTCGTCCTATAATTGTGAAGAGCAGGACTTCTATTACTAAGACACTAGAGGAAACAAAGAAAACACAGGAAGCCCAAGGAACCAAATAAGGAAAACGACCTATCCAAGCGCCCATGAAATGGATGTGGAAACCCAAGCGACTGCAAGGAGTGGACCATTGAAACGACAGAGAGTCCACTTGCACTCATGCAGCATCAAAGGCACCTAAGGTATGCATAATAGGGCCACATTACAAGGCCAAGCATTCGGCACATGATGTACATGATAAAATTAGTGGTGCACATTCTCCAATTGAGATTAGATCATAGCTTCAACTCTCTCAGGAATGGACATACTATATACATAAATAAATGCTTCGGCTACACTAACGTTTGTTTTCTTTTAGGAAAATAAATAAAAAGATGTGGTAAGAGATCTCACCTATGGAACCATGGGAAATGGAGTGATGAATGACAACAACACATTGCAATGCACTACAAGATTGTTATGCTTTCTATTCATACTAATGCACTTTTCCGTGCAAGTGCAGATGGCTTCTGAAGACTCGGAAGCAACGATTCAAGAGGAAGTAATGGAATTTCCTCCTCAAAGTATCACAAAAGCTAAAGGACATTGGTTTAGAGAGGAACAACCAGCTGGGGAGTATCTCTTCCTGGCAACTATAAAGATCATGGATACAGATCATCAATTTCCGATCATGTCCCAAGACTTCAGAGTTTTGCATGAACTCCCATCTACAATAGCCATTATGAAGAAAGCGGGCATTCATAAATATTTTGAATTGCCAATCTATAAGCCCGACTTCCAAAGATGCACACAGGTCATGAACACATTACAGCCGGCACTGCATGATCCATTGGTGCCTAAAGCTAAAGTGATGGATAAAGTCGGTGAATGGGTAGTCATCCAATTTACGCATGACTTTGATTAAAGAAGTTTTTGGATGGGAAAAGGATGGAACTACAATGGTAAAAGAAGAGAGTCGCGGTGCAAAGACCAAAACATTCACAGACATTAACAGGGTGGACATAGAAGAGGAAGTCAGACTCATCCACCAACACTTCTGCTTTCCCAATATGCATCGATACACGGCTCCTCAAAAAATTGTAGTTCAACTACTCTCACATGCCATCAAGCAGATTGGAAATCAAATCAATCTGACTCTTTACATACAGGAGAGACTATTCGAAGCAAAGAAGCAATGGAACAATAAGAAATTCCTCAATGGAAGCGTCGCTCTGACAATATTAATTTACCATGCTTTAGGCATAAGAGAGCACCTGCAAGAAATGCCATCATCGACTGCTCTTGCCAGGTACGTCAAAGTCGCCACCGTTCCTAAAAAGAAAAGAGGAGTCAAGATTGTGGAAGAGGCAGAAACTAGCTCTCAACCCAGAATGAGAGGCAAAAGAGACTCAGGGAAGTCAAGCAAGTAGAAGAGGAAGTTCCAGCCACAAAAAGGACACACGTATTTCCTAAGACAATGATTGAAGAACAAAGGCCAATTACAGAGGAAGATTTAACTAGGGCCCTGGAAGAAACGCATCGATATACAGAAGGGCAAGTCAATTTACCCGTGCAAGGGCATCATTATCAGTAGACCCAACAAGACTTGGAAGCAAAAAGGAAGCTCACGAAAGTCCATCGATACAGGGAATTAGGGTTGGACAATTCAAGCTCATCTTCAGATATACAAGAAGAACCCGACAACTCATTGTTGAATGTGGATATTCAAAGTGAATCCAAGGATGATGGACAATGGGTGGAATTGAATGCACTAAATTACAATGAAGAAGAGGACATAAAAGTGGATAACAACTCTACCCACCCAGAGCTGAACACCGAAGGCATAGAAGCCAACAATGAAGGAGCGCATGAGATTAAACTTAATGAAAGTTCCACTATTCATATCAGGGAGGCAACACTTTCAAGGGAAGAGTCAATCAAGATACCAATGAAAGAGCCTCAAGACGAGACAGCAGAAGAAGCACAACCCTTCACACCAATAAGGGTCGTGGCAGAACCCTCCCCCATGGATGTCACGTTTCAAGGGAGTGCCACAAAAGTTCTTGATTTGAATGAAGAAGAAAAAGAACCACAAATACAACTACAAATTCGACAACCCCACAATGAAACCATCCATGTGGAGCAGGGAAAAGATGTGCATTTGTCTAAAACTCTACCATAGGATAGCTTTCGACACTGTTGTCACTTGATGGGGGTTACTTGATTCTTGATCTTACACAGTCACTTGTATACTGTGTAACATGCCCATCACGTGGGAGGTATAGTTTGTATACTTACACTCAGGTATTCTTTATCATTCTTTATTTTTCTCCCATAGTTACTTTGGCCATGTTGGCCTTTAGTGGGAGATTGTTACCGCTAGTGTCCATGTGAAAGGCCAAATGGCCACTGGACACTTCTTTGTATATGTTCTTTAATAAAACATATAGTGACCTGGTCAGTCAGAGACTATAAGTTTGACCGCATTTATAAGACCTAAGAAGTTCGTCTTCGTGCTCCCTATTGTTGTAACTCAAGGTCAAGCACAAAGCATGGAAACGCATCAAAGAAGTGGACACATAAGAAGAAGGAGCAAGTAGGGAGCTCCAAGAAGTGTATGTCAAATTTTCAGAAGAGTCCCCTACAAAAACAGTGATTTTCATTACTAAAAACCATTGTAAATACCATTTTCTATTTTGTAACTCCATTTTGTTCAAGCCAAGGAGTCCTCGAGCTTGAGGAGTATTAGAAGTACCATCGTACCAATTTTCATAATTTTTAGACTTCGTTTGAGCCCTCAAATAAGCCCTGGAACCTAATTTTTAACTAGGCCGAACACTAGGTCTGGATAGGGCCAAAACTACTCAAAAAACTATAAAAAGAGCTAGAGAGCTCATTTTTGAGGTTAGCTTATTAGAGAATAGATCTTTTGTAAGAAAGTTCCTTTGCAATAGAAGCTTTCCATTGTTCCTTTCTTTGATCTTGCCTTGTGTGCATGCGTGTGTATGTGTGTGCATGCTTGTATGCTTTCACTCACACATTTGTACCTTCACTTACTCATGGTCTTCATACCAGTCCTCACATCTCCACGGATTGACAGGTGAAGGAGGTGGTGCTTACGCTTGAGCTACACCAAATTTTGGCACCGTTGTCAGGGAGAGAGCTTCGAGGACGAGCGTTGTGATTGTAAGATCGTAGATTTGCGATATTGGAAGGTAAAAAAACTGTCCTTTCTATTCATTTTCTAATTTTTCTTCTTCATCTTCATCATCATCTCCATGTCCATCTTCTTGCATCTTCATCTTCATAGAAATTCTTGTTTCTTAGTGCATTTTCACCATTTTCATACCATTTTTCATGCAATTATTGTGTGAGAGGGAGTTAGGAAGTGCAAGGGAGAGCAAGCACCTGTGTTTTTCATGATTTTTTGCGCATACGGAGCTCGCCATTGATCGGCGCTCAAAAATTTGAATGTCTGGTCAAAAAACATGATTCTGACTGAAAATCGTGATTTTCATAAAATTCATTTTTTTTTTCAAAAAAAGACGATTTTCTATTTCCCACCTAAAAGCTTTTTGAAAAGAACGTGATTCTACGGTCATTCTCAGAATTGTGATTCTCTAGTTGTGCTCAAAATCGCGATTCTCTCAATTTCTCAAAAACACGATTCTAAGAAGACACGATTTTTAGTGGGCTCAAAATTGCGATTTTCACAAATCACGATTTTCAGCCAAAAACACGATTTTGTGATAACACGCTTCTCTATGGCTCCAAAATCGTGATTTTCAAAAACACGATTTTTATCCAAAATCGCATTTTTCACGATTTTCAGAAAACACGATTTTCACTAAGGTACAAAATCATGATTTTCAAAACACAATTTTCATGAACACGATTTTCAATCAAAATCGTGATTTTTTTGTCATTCTAAAAATCGCAATTTTCAGGCCAAAAAGACGATTTTGACCAAACACAATTTTCATTGAAAATTGCGATTTTCATGTCAAAAGCACGATTTTGAGAAAACATGATTTTCATCCAAAATCATAATTTTCTGATCATTCTCAAAATCACGTTTTTCACGATTCTCAACCAAAACGCATTTTCACGATTGTCACTCAAAATCGCGTTTCAAATCGCATTTTTCACGATCTTCAATCAAAATCGCATTCTTGGGGATTGCTCAAAATCGCGATTTTCATAAGTGCTCAGCATCGCGATTTTCATGATTTCACCAAAATCATGATTTTCACTATTGCTCAGCATCGCAATTTTCATGATCCCTCAAAATCGTGATTTTCATAAGAGTCCAGCATCGCGATTTTCATACCTCCCAAAATCGCGATTTTCACACAAAATGGAGATTTTTCCAAAAGGTCATGTTTGCTTGTTTTGACCCCCAGGAGCCTAATTTGACATAACTTTCTCATCAAAAGTCCATTTTTTGAGCTCTATAGCTCGTTGGAAAGCTCGTTTTGAATCCTACATGGCCTCAACTGTTTTTTATAAGAATAATTCATTAATTTTTAGATAAGATAATTTGAAGTTGATCCTCAAGTGGGACTTGGAAACCAAGGGACACCAAAGAATTTTGAGCAATACACAAGAGAATTTTGGGACCAAAAGGCAAAGCTTATGAACCTGAGATCTGGTAGACACCTAGGCAAGGATAGACAAACTAATAGATCTTTTGAGGCTAGTTTCAACCATACAGCGAAGTCTTGGGCACAACAACTAAGTGGTTATCCTTACGTACTAAGCTCTGACACAAGTGACTCAGAAATGTCTTTTAGCATGGGGAAACCTGCAGGTGGCTCAGGAACTGCCTACCTACAAACACCAAAAGGTCCATATAAGACACAATTGGAATATATTCATACCAACCGATTAGGTGCTCGCATCTACGAGGATGGCCTGAGGCGATCAGTGGTCCAACTCAAAAATCCAGATCAACCCTTTGTACTTGAACACCCAGTAGTCAAGTTCGAAGAGGGTTCATACATTGATAAGGAAGGAACCATGTATGTGGTCACCAACCTACGAGATAGGACCAATGGGTTTGGAAATATCATTCCGGAGAATGAGATAGGAGACCTAGAACAAGGAAATATAGGACAAGGACCCCAAACTCCTAGAGGTAAGTCAGTTTTGACCAGAGTGATCACTCCAGATTGGATCCCTCAAGACAACAAAAGCATATAACTATTCTTCAATAGAGAAACAAAGGAAGCCTTTTGGAGATTCAAGCCAGATCAACCTAGCCAATTGGGCATAGTCATTATCTACGAGTTCAAGGATCTAGAGACACCAAGCAAAGTTGTCTACCTGGATAACACATCAGAGAAAATGTTCTTGGTAACAGAACATGATAGACATGCATATACTTGGAAGAGTGAATTGATTTTCCCTCCACCAAGATCCAATGTTTCCCATGGCCTCCAAGGAGTAGGATCATCCCAAGCTCATGAAGCCTAGAGAGAAAGAATTAGAGAAAGACCTGAGGTAAGTTTTGCACACACTATGGGCAAAAATAGATCAGGATTTGAAAATGAAAGGCCTCAAAGAGAGAGACATCAAGCACATTGGCAACAAAGAGATGAACAGGATTTTCCATTGCCTAGACCCCAAGAGCACCCAAGAACCCTTAGACCCACTCAAGTGATCAAGGCAATGAAGAATTATTTTGACGGGATAGGAGATCCTTATGATCATGTGGCCGAGTTCAAACAAGTGTTAAGAGCTGAACAGGTTGAGGATTTGTTCATCCAGTAAAAGGCATTTGGTTTGACTCATAAGGGCACTGCCTTAGCTTGGTTTCAACCACTGAGTAGTTGTAACTATCGCAATATAGGTCAACTGCTAGACGAATTCATTGTAGAATTTTCCAAGAGTGGTATCAGGCATAACACATCATCTTTGATCCACAACTTCAAGCATACACCCCAAGAAACAATGTGTCTAGCAAGAAGAAGGTTCAGACAGTACCTAGAAAGATGCCCTGCTCCAGAGTTACCCACACCAACCAAACAAGTGGCATTGTTTTTAGATGGCTTACTAAGCACCAAGTTAAGATCACATGTGTACTTGAAAGAGCCTAGAAGCATAGAAGAGTGTGTGCGGACCTGCATTGACATAGAAGACAACTTGGGTGATGAGTTAGGACTATCCAAACTCCATAAAGACTCTAACAGTTCTACTAGTCATACCTCCAGACCCTCCACTGAGCTGGATGAGATAGCAGAGCAAGTTGCCAAGAAGCTAGGAGTTCAAAATAGACAGATACAAGGAGTCACCTCATTGAATCGGTGTTATACTTGCGGAGGCGACCACATGGCTAATCTATGCCCATTGCACAACCAGAACATAAGAGAAAGGAATTCCCCATACTGCACTGTTGAAAGGAAGTACACAAACCATATGGCTTAAGATTGTCCATACAATAGACAGGTTGTTAGATAAACTTATCAGCAACCTTACCAACAAGGTAGGTATCAGAACCAATACCAACAGCCATATTACCGACCACAACAACAATATCAGGCACCATATAGGCCACAACCAGTCTTAGGAAATTAACTACCAGCGCCTGCCAATGTAATTCCAGTTAAGTTTGCAGTGGCAGAAGAGAACCTTAATAGAGCATTGGTGCCAGTGACCCCACTGATCTCAGAGAATGACTCTCATGCTCATAGTTCAGACTACTCCCATGAAGGTAGTCCGCATGCTTATTACACAATCACCTGAGCATAGTGAGATTTATCTATATCAATATGAGGCACCACCTATGGAACAAAATTGGGAGCTAGAATACTCCAATTTCATGTGCACAAATCCTAACCCTAGGCCCCAATTGAGACAAATGAGACCACAAGCCCCTAGAGGATCATGTTTTAGGTGTCAAGGTGACCATTTCATTCGTGAATGTCCCCACTCACTAACTCTGGGACAAGGACAGAACATCACAATACAAGCCTTTTGTCCTGAGTGTGGTAAAGACCATCTCCCCACAGATTGTCCAAGAAACCCCTCTAGTGCGCCCAAGGTCACACCCATAAATGTGGTAGGCCTAGTGGCATATTCAAGCGCAAGTAGCAGTAAGGTGGCTCCTGTACAGGCAGTTACTAGGGCACAAGCATTAAAACAAGGTAAACCAGTAGAGCAATCAGAGTCGAGTGAATCGGGAGAGCCTAATAAGAGGAAAACAAGAACATGGAAAGACACCAGAGAGAAGGCCAATTGCAAGTGGAATAGAACGTTGTCTGAACTAGAAGAAAGACTGAAAGAAGCGAAAACAAAAATAGAAGAAATTGCATCTCAAAGTTCTTCGCATGCCGAAACTCCATCCACCCCATCTCATCCCGCCCCACCACCCATTGTAAATAGACCACAACCAGGGTCTGTTCTTGCAAATCCAATCCCAGAAGGCTTGGACATGATGTTCAAGGCCTACTAGGCTCGACTTCAAGAAGGGCCAACAATTGCAAACCTAGACAAGAGTTACCCTAGAGCAGATTTAGAGATTGAACAAATGAAAATGTGCATGAAAATGGTAGAACAAGCTCAAGCTATGCTCAAAACTGGTCAAAAGTTCAATCAGACAAACTCTGTCAAACCGAATTCGCATTTCCAGGGCGTACTAGAAAGGTCAGAGCAATTGGTAAACAAACCACAGGTTTCTTTACCTCCATAGGCTCAACCAGTTGTTGAGAGAGAAAGCTCTCCACCAATGAAAGCTTATGTTCCTAATTCCATAGATGTTGGAACACCTCTTTCAAGTCAAGCATACTTTCAAAAGTTCTTGTGGGAAATACAAGAAGAGAAATGGGCCAAGGAGAAGGGTAACCCCCCTCCTATTCCTGAGATTGATGATCTTCATGATCAATTTCCCCAAGACATTCTGTCTATCTATGGAGACCAAGCAGAGCAACAAGATGATGAAAGATTAGATTTTGAATCTAATTCTTTACAAGAGTTGCCACAATTCACAGGCCCATGGGAATTTGAATCTCTTCAGATCAGAGCTCCCACAATACTGGTAAGAAACAAAGACTCCGTAGTTCCAAGGAACACTGATGTCGTGAAGAACACTAACGTTCAGTGTCATCTCACCGTAGAAGAGCTGCTCAAAGCAACACCTGAGCTATGGAATCATGTGAAGGATCAGGTTCCAAAACTTCATTCCAAAATGCCCAAAGCAGGCTCTAAGCAAAAAGTTCCAAAGATACCTCTCGATAAAATAGGGGAAATGAGTGAAGGTGAAGAAGGTAATACTTATCTTCCAATCACCTACCAAGGTTACACAACCAAAGCATTCATAGATTCAGGTGCTGGTGTTGCTATTGCAACCACCTCCTTGTGGAAGCAATGGGGCAAACCCACATTAAGACCAACTAGAATGAAGCTTCAAATGGCCGACGGTCATTTTGAAAGACCTCTAGGATTGCTAGAAGGGATAACTCTAACCACTTGTGGTGTAGAGTTTGAACATACATTTGCTATATGTGACTTTGAGAAAAATAATGTCTATGAGATGATCCTAGGAAGACCCTTCCTACGACAATTGCAAATAGTATAGGATTGGGGAACCAACTCCTTGTACTTGTAGCACTTAGGGGTCACCACCAAGGTCAATTTGAAGGATTACACCTTTAGAGATGTACCACCCCTACAGTGGAATCTTATCCACAAAGCAAAAGAAGATTCAATCTCTGTGCATTCTGAAGTTCACCTAATCCATCATGGCTGCATGAAGATACTCACTTGTGGATGTGCAAGGTCATAGAGGAAGAGGAAAAACGCTTAAAGGCAAGAGAAGAAGGAACTTCTCCAGGAGATAGACCAATTAAAGACCCAGCCTATACACCGATGATCTTTCCAGATGAGGAATTTGAGCCTCATGGTTGGGTAGAAATCTTAGCTACCATGGATATTGCAATCAATGAAGAACAATGGACACCTCATTGTGATGAGGAGGGTTATGATATTTCAGTGTTCATGTGTCAGCCCTTGCTAGAAGAATGTGACCCTAGTGACTTCATAGAAGAAGAAGAGAATGATGACGATCTAGAGTCCATTGTGATGGATAGTTGCTTTAAGTCGGAGAAGCACTATCTAGAAGATGTAGGAGTGTTTACCCAAAAAGAAGAAGAACCTCTCACAAGCATTAAAACGGTAAATTCAAAGGATGGAAGTAAGAGTAGTCAAAAGAAAAAGAAAAGAAAAGCACTGAAACAAGAAGAGGAGGAGTCATTGTTCGAAGTACCAAAAAATTTCAAGAAATATGAAGTTGAAGACCAAAAAATTTTGGTAAGAATGCCTAAGAGAGAGGCCACCATAGGAGAATCATATGATAATAAAGAAAAGACTAAGAAGATTGTAGTGACCATTGAAGAGAACGAAGAGAGATGCACGTATATAGGAGACAACCTAAGTGCAAGAGAAGAAATAGAGCTTGTAGCTCTACTAAGGGAATATAGGGACGTGTTTGCGTGGCACTATAGAGACTTGAAGGGGGTAGATCCAAGAATTTGCTCTCATACTATCCCCATGACTGTTGATGCCAAGCCTACCAAACAAAAGCCCTACACATATAATAACACTTATGCAGCTAAAATAAAAGAAGAAATTGACAAGCTCATTGAAGCGGGATTTATCTATGAGATTGAGCATACTGAATGGGTGTCCCCCATTGTAGTGGTGCCCAAGAAGAATGGGAAGTTATGAGTGTGTATTAACCTTAAAAAAGTTAATGCTGCTACCATCAGAGATAGCTATCTGCTTCCAATCACTGAACATTTATTGGAGCGCGTTGCATGCAAGGAAGTTTATAGCTTCCTTGATGGATTTTTAGGTTACAATCAAGTAGCCATAATCCCAGAAGATCAATACAAAATGGCTTTTGCCACAGAGTGGGGAATCTTTGCATTTCGTGTGATGCCATTTGGGCTCACAAATGCACCTGCAACATTCCAAAGGCTCATGTTTCATGTCTTCAAAGAGTTCTTGCGGAAGAGCTTAGAAGTATATGTGGATGATTTATGTGCTCATTCCCAACAAAGGCGATACCACATCCCTGAGCTCAGATAGATCTTCAACAAGTGTAGAGAATATCGAGTGTGTCTGAACCTAGAAAAGTGTGTATTCATGGTATGACAAGGTAAAATTTTAGGTCATATTGTTTCTAAGAATGGAATCTCAACAGATGAAGACAAAGTAAGAGCCATAGTGGAGTTGCCAAGGCCAAGGAATGTTAAAGAGGTACAAGCCTTTATGGGCCATTGTGGATATGATCGTAGATTTATCCACATGTATGTGATCATAGCTAAACCTCTTTATGGTTTGTTGACAAATTTTGACTGGGATGACGAATGTGAAAATTCCTTCAATGAGTTGAAGAAACGTTTGTGCACATCACCAATATTGACCACTCCTGATTGGAATAAGTCATTCCATGTCCATGTGGATGCATCCAATCATGCCATAGGGTGTGTGCTAGCACAACCCACAGGTGAAGGAAATTTAGATTTACCCATAGCATATGCTAGCACACAGTTAACCGCAGCTGAACAAAACTATACCACAACCGAGCGAGAGGGTTTAGGCACGGTATATGCTGTGAAGAAGTTTAGACATTACTTATTGGACAACAAATTCAAGTTCTTTACTGATCATAAAGCCTTACTGTATTTGGTCAATAAACCTTGCAACACAGGCCGTTTAGTAAGACGGTTCCTCTTACTAATGGAATATGACTTTGTGGTTGTTAGAAAAGGTAGAACCCACCTTCGGGCAGATCACCTTTCTCGCATCATTTCAGGAGAGCCACCGCAAGGAGTGTCTGATGAACTACCTAATGCTTATCTGTTCAATTTAGAAGTTGTTCCTAAATGGGCAAATTAAGTTGGTACCAGTCCTAACCTTCAGACCCACAAATAAGAATGTTAAAACATCACAAGAAGAAATTGTAAAATCACAAAAATATCACATATTGGTTGGAAGCATGTACAAACAAGATACAGAAGGTGTACTAGCTTGTTGTGTTGAGGATGACGAACATAGCAGTTGGTTGCAACAAGCCCATGAAGGATTGCTAGGAAATCATTATTCTAAACAACGGACGTTGTAGAATTTGAAACGTTTAGAAGTGTATTGGCCTAGCATGGACAAAGAAATACATGAGTGGATAAAGAATTGTCCAGTGTGTCAGGAAAAACCCCCAGTGGAGCATGTGACTCTTTATCATGCATCGTTAATTCTTGATTGGAGTGCTCCATTGGTAGAATTTATGCGATCGGGAACATTACCCAAAGAGGCTAGTCTAGCAAGAAGACGAAGCATGGAACAAGAGGCTCAAGACTTTGCCTTAGTAGGAGATAACCTATACGGAAGAGGCAAAGATGGTTACTTAAGACTATGCATTCATGAATCAGACTATTCGAAAGTCCTAGAAATTGCACATAGTGGTGTTGCAGGTGGACACTTTGGTCCTGATCGAGTAATCAAGACCATTCTATTCTCAGGACTTTGGTGGCCCACTCTTCATATGGATGCACATACCTATGTGAAGAAATGTGACACATGCCAACGTGCACAATATCTGATAAAAAAAGATGAGATGCCTTTGCAACCAATGATGGGAGGACGTGCATTTTCAAAATGGGGTATAGACTTTGTAGGTCCTATTAACCCCCCAACTAGAAACTCCCATGCAGAGTATATTATCGTAGCCACAAATTACCTTACAAAGTGGGCAGAAGTGAAAGCCACAACAAAGAATGATGCTCAAACTACGGCTAAGTTCTTATTCGAGAATGTATTCACTAGATATGGATTACCAATAGAGTTAGTGACCGATAGAGGCACACACTTCTTGAATGAGGTCATTGAAAATCCTCTCCAAGCATTCTTGGTGATACATAAGAAGTCTGCCCCCTATCATCCACAAGCTAACGGACAAGCCGAGAGCACGAATAAGATCCTATGTAACGTGTTGACAAAACTTGTAAATAATAAACGCTCTGATTGGGACAAACAACTTCATCATGCTGTTTGGGCTTACCGAGTTAAATACAAAACGATACTCAATACCACCCCATTTCAGATGGTCTTTGGACAGAATGTTGTGCTACCATTAAATTTCTTAATCCCTGCTTTAAAAGTAGCACAAGAGTATGAGTGGAATGGACATGAGTTGTCCTCTAGGATCTTTGATCTAGAACGTTTAGGTGAGAGGAGGCTACGAGCGGAAGCAGGCATCTATGCTGCAAAGAAAAGACAAAAGGCATACTTTGATGCACACATCAAGGATAAGGGATTGAAAGAGGGAGATCTAGTGTTGATTTATACACTAAAGCAACATGCTCGTAAGTTGGAAAAGTGAGGATATGGACCCGTGATCATTAATAGAATCTCCACTAGTGGGGTAGTGCAATTGGCCACTTTGGAAGGTGACATCTTGCCAAGCTATATTAGTGGATGTCAAGTCAAGCTATATCAAGAACCTCTTACAGAGGATATGCTAATGAGACTCAACACTGCTAAGCACCGAAAAGAAGAGGAGTTAAGGGTGAGAGACGAAGCACAGGCAGAGGCCAGAGAGCGCATTAGGAAAAATAAGTTAAGGCGACTAGGCCTAGATGTCAACTCAAAAGCCTCAAAATATCACATGGACATGTGCAAAAAATCGAGCATAACTACTTCTCAAATAATTGACCGACGTCCCTTTGTGACCATAGAGATAGGACAAGGAAAGAGTGCGAGGACTGTGAAAGCATTGATTGACTCAGGTGCAGCAACTAGTGAAGTTAGACTCTCATACTGCCACGACTTGCAGTTAAACATCAATCCCATAGAAGCCTATCTCATAGGAATGGGAGGTGTGGAAACCCCTTGTTTGGGCGAGGTGGAACTTCCCATCTACCTTCAAGATGTTCCAATCAAAGTCAAAATGCTAGTGTGTCAAGATGAGCACCTTATGGAACCACTTGTCTTGGGTCAAGATTGGATTTATGATCATGCAGTCAACCTGAACCTCAGAAGTCAACTTCTTCAAGTTTGGGTACATGAACAATGCATTACATTAGAATTAGAGAACTGCATGCTCACAGATCATGGCACCGCACACTCTCTTAGTTCCTCTAAGGCTAATCTTCACAAACAAGATGTTATATGTGTCAAAAGCTCTATGATTCAGGAGGACTCAATCATGGAAGGAGAGTCGCAAAGGGAAGCAAACCCTCCTTCTTTTTTGAAGAGTAAAGCATCCACATTAGTTCAACCTCAGAAGCAAGCACAACAATTCAAGACAACTGCTATAGCAAATAGAAAGACACCCTTCAACAAGAAAGCAGTTCCGAGCATGAAGCAGATCTGGGTACACAAAGGAGAGCAACCACCAGCCTTGCCCCCACAAATCCCATCCAAGCAAGCCAACTAGGCTAGAAGACAAAGGAAGAAGCTCGGACAAGCTCAACCACAAGGTATCCGACAAGTTTGGGTGCCTAGGAAATTAGCTGCAGCTCAACAAGGGCGATTACAGATGTGGGTACCTAAGAAGCTCTTACATCCACCGCAACCTATGTTCTCCCACATGCGAAAGGTCTCAATAAAGAAGCAAAAAAGAGAAAAGGGTAAGAACCGCGTACAGAGACCGAAAGAAGATCAAATCACCTCTTCAACAATAGTAGGAAGATGTGCAAAACGGGTATGGGTTTGGAAGCCAAAAGTACAAGTAGCCTCCATCGAACCAAAGTGCCAACCACACTGGATACCACAGTTCAAAAAGCATCCAAAGATGAAGATGCTTGAAGTGATCTCTACAGTGCCAAATGTTGTTCTAAAATGGAGCCCAATAAGGAGGATTACATCATTTCGAGATCCAAGGGATACCTCCACCAAAGCCGGCATCAACGTCTACAAGTAACATCGAAAGCCTCGACGAGCGACAACCATGTGTTTCTTGCACAACCCTGTCTTTTGCACCATTTAGGTCATGCACTTCCAAAGTATGCATTAATATAGGGCCCTATTACACGGTCGTGCATTATTAGACACATTTGAGAATCCTAGGCACAAGAGCACATTGACATATGTCAACTAGTTTTACTGATACTAACATCTATCTTCTTGTTTTGTGACATTGTTCCCAAAAAAAAAAGAGAGAGAGAGAGAGAAAGAACTTGTTACCAGGTTTGACTCATGGAACATGAATGAGTCTTGTTTAGTTGAAGGTGGCATCGTTGATGATTGGGCATTTATCAGTTTGGATAGAAGCGTGTCTCACCTAGCAAATGATATTATTGCTACCCTATCTGGTATATGTCAAGAGCTTGGCAGGAACTGGGCATCCACAACTATTGTTTCCCCTTACCATGGTAGGAGGGAAGATCTCAAAGGTCCGCAACTTGAGAGATGCTTAACTATTGTATGTACGAGAGAATCCAAGGAGATATCTGCAAGGGGTAGTTTAATACCCTGAAAATTCTTGTCTATATACTGGGTGAGAAGACTTTTGCTTATGGTGAGCTACAGAGAATATGTGAAACTAAGCTTGGTGTAGTTACCCAATGTTGTTTGTCAAGGAATGTAAAGAAATTCAATTCTCAGTATTTGGCAAACATTGCTCTGAAGAGAGGAGGCAAGACAAGACACTCAAAGAATTTCATCGGTGGACTATCAACATGGATATTCATCGACAACGAAAGACTCGCTGATGGTCCATCACAATGCAAGGTGTACAACACGAAGAGATAAACATCGATCGACCCTTCACCATGGTAAGTATCCTTATTTTGGAAACACCATAACCATGATAGATTAGGAAACCTCTTCGTCGGCATACCCTTGAGCACTTAGCTCAAGATCCCCAATTTTTGCACCATACTTCTTCCAATGCATTTTCCAAGTAAGCATGCATAGGGCTACATTACAAGGCCGTGCACAAGGCACATATTTTACTCAACCCATGCACGAACACACTTACCCATCATTCATTATGGGTTATGAGTACTTGGCATGACTACTATGAACATCATCTTTGGAAGAGCTAGAGGTCATCAGTGGAGATCCAAAATGACACATTTGTGATGGAATCCAAGGAAGAAGCACATACAAAGGGACTACAACTGGCATAAGCTCGCAATGACAAATGAGGAACTCGACCACAGAACCTGCTACAATTGGAAGATAGACAGCTCTTAGGATGGACACTACCTCTCAAAGCACTACATGGAACAACCATTACAACAAGGGTGTGTCAGGGACGACAGACTCAAGAGGGGGGGGAGTGTTGGAACTCAAGATCAAGCACAAAGCATGGAAATGCATCAAAGAAGTGGACACATAAGAAGAAGGAGCAAGTAGGGAGCTCCAAGAAGTGTATGTCAAATTTTCAGAAGAGCCCCCTACAAAAACAGTGATTTTCATTACTAAAAACCATTGTAGATACCATTTTCTATTTTGTAACTCCATTTTGTTCAAGCCGAGGAGTCCTCGAGCTTGAGGAGTATTAGAAGTACCATCGTACCAATTTTCATAATTTTTAGACTTCGTTTGAGCCCTCAAATAAGCCCTGGAACCTAATTTTTAACAAGGCGGGACACTAGGTCTGGATAGGGCCAAAACTACTCAAAAAACTATAAAAAGAGCTAGAGAGGTCATTTTTGAGGTTAGCTTGTTAGAGAATAGTGCTTTTGTAAGAGAGTTCCTTTGCAATAGAAGCCTTCCATTGTTCCTTTCTTTGATCTTGCCTTGTGTGTGTGTATGTGTATGTGTGTGCATGCTTGTATGCTTTCACTCACACACTTGTACCTTCACTTTCTCATGGTCTTCATACCAGTCCTCACGTCTCCACGGATTGACAAGTAAAGGAGGTGGTGCTTACGCTTGAGCTACACCTGTGTACTGTGTTTTCTGCATATTCTGCAGCCTCTGTGCGGAGTACTGTGTGCGGCCTTAAGAGCTCGGTTTCTACTTTGAGCATATCATCGTGAAGCTCTCGAGAAGGAGAGCGCACTGTGGTGCATCGCCATCGAAATACTTAATTTATGTGTATGTACATTTATGTTGTATGTGTCCATGCATGTATATTTGCATTTATGTGTATGTGTGCATGTTGTATGTATATGTGCATTTATGTGTATGTATATGTATGTGAATTTATGTGTATGTGTACATGTATATGTATGTATGCATGTATCTACATTTATGTGTTTGCATGCTATATGTATGTGTGCATGCATGTGCATTTATGTGTATGTGTGCATGAATGCACATGTATTTGCATGGATATGTATGTGTGCATTTATGTGTATGTATGCAATTTATGTGTATGCATGCATGTATTTGCATGTATATGTATGTGCGCATTTATGTGTATGTATGCATGCATATATATGTATGTGTGTATTTATGTGTATGTGAATTTATGTGTATGTGCATTCATTTGTATGCATGCATTTATGTGTGTGTGGATTTATGTGTATGTGCATTTAATTGTATGTGTGCATGTATGTGCATGCTTTGTGTACCTGTGCATGTACGCACATTTATCTGTATGAGTGCATGTATATGCATGTTGAAGCTTTATTATCATGTCACACCCTAATGTTTTTCGTTTTTTTGGTTTTGAATGACTTTGTCAAATGAAATGTCTTTATTTTTTTCATGTGTGTGCAATACTAATATGTGAATTGCTAAAGACACCATCCAAATATAGAAATTTAAGCATAATACAAACATGGCTCCACTTCATTGAAAGCATGGCATCGAACTATGAGTGTTAGGAAGATTATAAATAATAGAAAGGGTCATATGCATAGGAAGGCATAGGTTTATCCATGTCCATAAGCATTTCTTCAAAACTACCTCTTGAGCAGTTTTAGTGAGAATATGTTCAAGAGGCATCTGAGGGTGAGTAGGAATACCTTCCACTATCTTTGTGGAAAGCTTGGACCTTTTATCAAAAAAAGATCAAGAACTTATCGAGATGTAGTGCCTATTCAAGATAGAGTAGCCATTGCACTCACTAGACTTGTCACATGGGATGAACTTTTAGACATTGTTGATAGCTTTGGGTGTGCAAAAAGTAGAACTTATGAAATTGTACACTCTTTTTGTAAAGCAATAGTCAAATTGGGTCTTAGAGACACATCTGTTAGATGGCCTTCAAGTTCTTGACTTGAAACCTTAGCCCATGAGTTTGAGGCAATCAGAGGGATTCCTTATGTAGTTGGCACAATAGATGGTTCTCATATTCCTATCATTGCACTAAGAGAAAATCACGCAGACTACTTTAATAGAAAAGGATTCCACTCTATTTTACTACAACTAACTATTAGTGCCAATTGTCTAATATGGAATTATGATATAGGACGGGCATGATCGATGCATGATTCATTAAAGCTTATTAGAAGTGAACTAGGACAAAAATGTGAAAGAGGTGAGCTAGGAAATTATTTTTTAGTGGGTGATTGGGCATATCTGGCTCGACCATATATGTTAGTTCCATTCAAAGGATGAAAAGAGGGCTTGTCACACATTAAGTATTTTTGGAACTTCATTCAATCCAGCACAAGAATGCTAGTGGAGAGAGCTTTTGGTATGCTAAAAGCAAGATTTTGCATCTCGCTTAAAAGGTGCAATATGGATTTGCACTATCTACTTGATGTTGTTGTTGCATGTCTTGTACTTCATAACATTTGCATTTGTCATAATGAATCTTTTGACATGGAACAGGTACAAGAGGCTGAGGTAGAATTGATAATTCATGGTGGACATATGGATGAACAACAAAGAACAACTTCAAACTCTATGATGGAGATTGAGGCAACACATGAAATTGAAGTGGACAAAATCATGGATCTTGCTCACTGTACCTATGAAGTAGTAGATCATGACCTGGGAGTTGGCTCAAAGCATAGCGACAATGTTGCTTGAAACATGTACAAGGAGAATGCAAGGATGAATACGTAACAAGTCTTTGGAAATGAAGCCCTCCAAGAAATAGATTTTCCTTCATGTTCCACTTGAATTTGTATTTGTTATGTTATTTCTTAGTAATGTTATAATTGATTTTGTATGAATCATTTTATCCTTGCATGAAATGACTAGCTCTACCCAAAATATTATGGAGAATCGAGTGGTGGTTTTTTAAATGTTGCATAAAACATTTTGTATATGGTGTTATAAGATCCTTGCTAAAAGATAATCTATACTTGATTTTGTATAAGTCATTTGACCCTTGCACGGTTTCATTAATTTTAGTTTTCGTCGTATTCCATTTTGAATGTAATGATACTCGAATGTTATTTAGAAATGAATTTATAAGGTTTATAATGTATGATATTTGATCTTATTCTGCCGCCCCTCATGTTTGACACAAGGTGATCCTTGCTAAAAGATAATCTATACTTGATTTTGTATAAGTCATTTGATCCTTGCATGGAATCATTAATTTTAGTTTTCTTAGTGTTCCATTTTGAATATAATGATACTCGCATGTTATTTAGAAATGAATTTATAAAGTTTATAATGTATGATATTTGATCTTGTTCTTCCGCCCCTCATGTTTCACACAAGGCCACACCACTACACAATTTGTGTTATTGTTTTGCCCCCATATGTGAATAGGTGGGCAGTGGAACTGTCCACTTTTTTCTATTTCTTGGTGGAACTTGAACATTTCTAATGTTTGTTCCAATGCCTCTGTGTGAAACTAGTTCAAACAGGGCAACACAAGTTTGCTGAGTCATACCATGTGCTACCAGGTTGGATTCACGGAGAACAACAGTAGGCTATAGATATCAAAACTTTTATGTTATTTTATTAAGCAAACAATTTAAAAAACCAATCAAAAGCTATTGTTAGAGCGACACATATTTAAAAAAAAAAATGGAGGTTCAACGGAGGGAAAAACATATTTGTCGTGAGGGAAAAACCCGGCTCAATAAATGGTGACTTCGATTTTTTTTTTTTAAATTTTTAATTTTTAAAAGAAATCAGATTGTGCCATATGAAGCGCTCATTGTGCCGCCCGGGAGTGTGAACGGAGTGTTAGTAACCAACAGCATTTGTGAAGCTCCGTCGATCGGTGGCATCTGTAGGCCATGTACTTATTCAATATTTGAACACTGTACAGGAGTTCGAAGCATGGCGGGAGGTAGAAGACGCAGGAAGTTTGCGATCGTTTCTGAAACTGAGGATCGTCTCTTGCAGGAACAAATAAAGGTTGCCGCTGCCATGCTTATTGCAGCAGCAGAAACAGCTGGTATTAGTGCTTCCCGCAACGATCGACAGGAAAGAGGCAGCACCCTCATCTCTGCACGCCCTGATAACTCTCGCACGTTCTCACTTACGGAAGGGGCCTCTCAAGGTGATTTTGTGTATGAAGACGTGAATGGTGATGAGGATGACGATGACGAGAAATATCTAGTAGGGTTCACGGAAGTGAATATTGTGGGTCTGCAGTACTATCATGGGACAGTGAATAGCAGGGAGATGGTCAGATTGATCAGAGAGCCTCATAATGTGTACGATAGGAATGCAATACGAGTTGACAACATGTATGGCGAGCAGGTAGGGCATATCGAAAGATACAAAGCCTGCCACCTTGCTCCGCTTGTCGATGACGGGTTGATTCTCATAGAGGGTATCATCCCCCGTGGCAGCAAGAATGCATTTCGCATGCCTTGTCAAGTATATGTCTTTAGCAAAGATACTGCCATGAATACCGTGCGCAATAGACTCAGTCGAAGTGGCCTTGCTCTGGTGACTCCAAATGACCGAAACTTTGAACAGCTTACAGCTATGGGGATCCCAGAACGCTTAAAACTCACAGAGGACAAGGAGAGAGGAAAAAACATTGACGAGATTTTTGATACTTTAATTCTGAATCAAAAGAAGGTCACAACTGCAATCGACCCCCCTCCCCTTTTGAAAACCTCTTTATATCCTCACCAAAAGGAGGCTTTGGCGTGGCTTGTTGAGAGGGAGAACTCACTTGAGTTGCCCCCTTTCTGGCAGGAACAGGCTGAGAAAAGGGGAAGCACCAAAAAGTCCTATGTCAATAGTCTTACCAATTTCATGACAGATCAAAGGCCAGAACCTTTCCGGGGAGGTATCCTTGCAGATGAGATGGGTTTGGGCAAGACATTAACATTACTGTCCCTCATTGCCACAAACAAACCATTTAAGTCTCCTTCTTTCGGGAATGACAAAGATTTTGGACAACCCACTTCATCAAGGCCTCTCAAAAGGGCAAAGTGTGATAACCCAGAATCTCAAGCAACAGGAGAACGTAGATCTGGGGCAACCTTGGTTGTCTGTCCCTTGTCTGTGATGTCAATCTGGATAAGCCAATTGGAGGAACATACTTTGCCTGGCAGTCTGAAGGTCTATCTATATCATGGCACAGATCGAACAAAGAAGTCCAGTGTGTTAAGCAGTCATGATATTGTTCTCACAACCTACAACATTCTGGCTGCAGAGGGATATGATTCAAGGTCTCCTTTGCAGAAAGTTAATTGGCTCCGTGTTATTCTAGATGAAGCGCATATTGTCAAGAACCCAAACGCTGGTATGTCTAAAGCAGCATTTTCTCTGAAAGCAGAAAGAAGATGGGCTGTCACTGGGACTCCAATTCAGAATGGGGCAAAAGATCTTGGTAGTCTTATGATGTTTCTGAAGCTTCAGCCTTTAGATGATAAATCATTTTGGAATAGAACAATTCAACGCCCATTATCAACTGGAGATGCATCTGGTTTTTTGCGCTTGCAGGTAAGTAGAAAGCAATGGTTCTCCTACTGATAATCCTGGATTTTAATTTTTATCCAAGCGCACAGGCACACTTGATAAGTGTTAAAAACCTGGATTCAGAAACATTTATCAGGTTCTGATTCAAATCATATGTTATTGATTGTCAACACTGATTATGAGTTCTCTATCAGGCATTATTGATGGCAATTGCACTGAGAAGAACCAAGGACATGGAAGTTGATAACAAGAGGCTTGTTGATTTACCTCGGAGGACAGTAAATATTCACTTTGTGGAACTTGATGTAAAAGATCGACAGCTTTATGACAAAATTGAGCTGGAAGGCAAACGGTTGGTAGGCCAATATGTTGCTTCAGGAACAGTTCTTCAAAATTATAGCACAATTTTGCAAATTATTCTTCGCTTGCGGCAGATATGTGATCATTCTGATCTCTGTCCCCTGAAAGAAGGTCTTTTGGATACGATCTCAGATATCAAAGGTCAGGATTTCTGTTTTGCAGATACTTTTTGGACAGTTTTTTATACATTCTATACACTCCCATATTACCATATTGAAGCAGATATTTAAAGTTACATATCACATAATTTGAGATGGTTTTTGTTGCTCGTTTTATTCAATCCAGATATGTAAGCTCATCAGTTTTTATTCCTAACTTAAGTTGGTACATGACATCATTTGCCTTTTTTCAGTCTAAATTCATGGTTAGAGAATTTGTTGGCTGTTTCTGGACATTATTGGATGCCCCATGGCATTCAGCTCTGTCCATGGTTCCATGTCTTAATATTATATTCTTGATGCATGTCTTGCCCATCTATGGCTGTAGTATGTATCATCATGGTTCCATGTCTTAAAACTATCCTCTTCATGTATGTCTTGCGCATCTGTTGCTGTAGTTTGTATCATCGGGGACTGCAGTACTATGGAGTTTTTCTTTCACCAGTCTCTGCCTCTCTTTCTCTCTCAGTATAAAGGGAAATCTAGGATTTGGAGGTCATGGATACTCGTTGATATCACCTTTCAAGCCCCGATGACATTGAGTTGCCTTTATGGCATAAACATATATTTGAATGCATCGGGATGCCTATATCAGGTGGACAGCCATTTTGTCTATATCGCGAACCTGCCCTTCTTTGTTACTATTAGGTTCTTGCCCTTCATTTTTGCTGAAAATTCTGGCCCCTTCATCTCTCTGACAAGACATACACATGCACATTTTTACAATGATTGAATTACTGAAAATATTCTACCGTGCTGGGTTATTTGGAAAGCTTTTCATGTGAAGAAAGCAATGACTTGCAAAGCAGCGGATATTTAGGATGATAGTCTGAATCGCATTTAGGCTTCACATTCACTATGATAGAAACTTGGTTGGTCAGCTTTTTTAGAATTCTCCTTATGAGAAGTTTTGCTAGTAGAACTTGCACCCACTCTAGGCCATTGATGGATTAAGTAGGGATGTCATAGCTCCTTGTCCAAGCGATGCATGATTAAGTTTGAAGTATGATACTTCTTGTTTTGGATAGATATAGGAGTCGAAGCTGTATTTTTTTATTTTTCCTTTTAATTTGTTTAATAAAAAGCTTTAATGTTAAAAACAAAAACATTCATTAACTTCTTATGAGAAGAACCCTTTTGAAAATTATACTAGTTTAAATTTTTTTGCAAAAATTTTCATTTTGATTTTACATTTTTTTACCCTATTAATAGTGATGATTTTCTCCATTTTTGAATTTTTCTTGCTTATATGTTTATATATATTTTTTGATTTATGTTTAGGCTTTTCCCCCCCTTTTGTGCAGACACTTATATATGTATTTGTTTTTATTATCTTTCATTGAGAAGTCCAAATGAATGTGAACTTATGAAGGTATATATTATAGGTATTACCATATTACTAATTAGTGTAAGATTTTTTATAATGAAGACAAACACATAGATATATATAAAAAAAGTATGTTTTACTGGTTTTCACTGTATTTTCTTATGTATATGTATTTGTGTTTATTATCTTTCATCCAGAAGCTCGAATAATATTAACTTATGAAGGTATATATTATAGGTATTACCATATTACTAATTAGTGTAGATTTTCTATAATGAAGACCTGGTTGCTTCTCAAAGT